>JAPDOI010000847.1:0-265745 GCA_029168955.1 Aplectana chamaeleonis | reverse complement strand
ACTTTTCAGCCACCCTGTATACATTATTTTCAATTGTTGTGTATAGCTTGATGTATTTAGTGAACGAAGTTGTCGAGAGATACTTTATTTGTAAAGAAAAGTTGTAAAGTTTGAATGCACTGTAAAAAATGTTTTGAAATTCGCGCAAAAATCGTTTTTGAAGTTTTCTTGCATACGGAGTTTGAACTATAATTGCTTTCTATCATAGTTTACAATTTCGAAAAAAATGTCGAACGAACGAAATTCGATAATTTTTCGTTCGGAACGTTTTCGAACGAACGAAAAATGAAAAAAAAATCTGTTCGACGAAATTTCGAACGAACGAAATTCGGAGAAAAATCGTTCGAAAAAGTTTCGAACGAACAAATTTTAAAAATCCTTCGAAATTTCGGAGGTCGAACGAATGAATTTCGAAACGAATCGAAATTAGATTTTTTTCGAAAGGCGTTCGAAATGCTGGATTTTTTCGAATTTCGTTCGTAGATTAGAATCTTTTCGGTACTTCTTCGAAATTTCGGATTTTTTTTTCGAAACCGACTCAAAGCTTCATTTACAACGCTCAGTCGGAGAATGAATATTCTACACGTGTTCGATATCTACCTAAGTCGCGAGCAAGTATAGCCGTTCTCCCTTGTTTCAAGCAGTTCGAAGTGATGTCTATCGGGCCTATAATGTCAAAGTCTCCTTATCAGTGTTATGCTTTGCCTTGACTGATCGCTTCGCAGCTTGCTCCGCCCGCACTCCTAAGAGCAGGAAGGACTTTATACACTGCGTATCAAAAAGGTAAGACAAACCCCTGAATTTGTCGGTTTCCTATCAGTTGAGCAGGTTAGATCTTTTTCATCAATACTACTGTGATGGATGTAACATAATCCCAGTACACCTCTTTCGAGTAATATCAGTTGTTAGTGCACTTTTCTACAAGGAATTTCTATTTTGAATTGCGTATCAAAAAGATAGGACATCCCAGGGTTAAATCGATTTCTCGTTTGATAAAATTGTGTGATCGCAAATCTAATGGTTGAATGGCCATCGTTGCTTTTTTTATAGCATCAAATACTTGATTTGGTATATTATCGACCAAGTTAACCAGCCTGTGCGAGCCGATCTTGCTCCTAGCTTGTGCGAGCCGATCTTGCTCCATTTCTTGGTTATGGCCTGTTGGAGAGCAGAAATCAAGAGGTATCGCCGGGCATTGACTGAGACCCGACTACATTAAGGACCCCAAAGGTTCTTCGTTTTGCTCAAATCAGGACTGTAGGCTAGCCTCTATGCACAAGATAGTTATTGCCGAGCAAAGAAGACGACCTCGGACCTGCTCACGTGAACTTTCTCGTTGTCTTGCGAGGAACTGCATCTTTTTCGTCCGTAAACATGGGAAGCTCAAGGTAAACGTCACTCTTGTATCCTTCGGTACTCACTGGAGATCATCCGACCGCTGGCGAATGCAAGCTTTAGACGTCCTTGACGGGCAAATGCTCTGACAGAAAATGATAGATCTACCTTCGCAGTACTGACGGCTAAATTGGACAGGACCCATCCACAAATTTTTTTAATAGCACCTCCAACCATCAGTCCTATCGAGATTTGAATCCTTCTTGCAGAAATCATCACATGTCTATACACAAACAGTTGAAGTCGCTGTCCATTTTAGCCGTCGGAACTGCGGTCGTAGATCTCCCGTTTTTTCTCAGAGCATTCGCCCGTCAAGGACGCCTACAGCTCGGGTTCGCCAGCAGTTAAGGTCCGTCCGAATGAGAATGGCGGCCCATGCGGCCGGCGTGCTTGGCAGGCGGCCGTCGCGTTCGCCGCTCTCGGACGAGCTTGAGAAAAATCCCCATCGCCATCGACTACGAACGGGGCCGGCACTGGCTGGCAGCAAGCACTGCGCTGATCAATCTCTGCAGACGGTGGGAGAGGGGACGGCCGCCGTTGAAATCCAACACTCGTCCGAGGGCGGCACATGCGACGGCCGCCTGCCAAGCACGCCGGCCGCGTAGGCCGCCATTCTCATTCGGGCACACTTTAGATGATCTCTAATGAGTACCAGAGTATGTGAGAGTGAAGTCTACTTTTAGTTCCCCATGCTTTCGGGCGACAAAGGTGCAGTTTCTAGCAAGACAACGAGAAACTTCACTTGAGCAGGTCCGAGTTCGGCTTCTTTGTTCGGCAATAACTATCTTGTCCAGAGAGGCTAGTCTTCAGTCCTGATTTCAACAGGATGGAGAACCTCTGGAGCGTTTTAGTTCGTCGAGTCCGTGCCAATGGCCGGCAATATCTCTAGATTTCTGCGCTCCAGCAGGCCATAACCGAGAAATCGAACAAGATCGGTTCGCGATGGCCGGTTAACTTGGTCGATAGTATACCAAATAAAGTATTGGATGCGTAAAGGAGCAACGATGACCATTCGATCATTATATTAGCGATCACACAATTTCATCAAGCGAGAATCCCGATTTAACCCAGGGGTGTCCTATCTTTTTGATTGCGCCGTAAAACAAAAATTTATTCTAGAAAAGGGCACAAAGATTTGGTCCTACTCAAAACAGGTAACAGGAAATATATTACATCCTGATCAGAGTGGGATTCACCAAAAATATCTGTCTTGCTCTAAATACACGAAACCGACAAATTCAGGGGTGTCCTATCTTTTTGATACGCAGTGTATTCGCCGGTCCCAAGCGCAACTTATTCAAGCAGGCGAGTTGTTCGCTCACGCCCACAACTACTCGGCCCGAAGAATAACGAAACAGCGTAACCTAGGACTCGAGGAGAAAACGAGCGAATCTTCGAAAAAATTCTGAAAAATCAGATCTCGACCCAACGAGATTTGAAAAAAAAATCGTTTGACGAAATATCGAACGAACGAGCGAAAAAAATATTTTGAAAAATCTTTCTAAAATTTTGTTCGTGTAAAACTATACTTTCTATATTGTTCGAAGATCGCGTCAGCATTTTATAAAAATTTGCCAGATGATCGAATCCACAGAAGTTTTCAGGAGGGCATAACTTTTGAAGTGCGCATTTTCAGAGCCTCAAGTTTCGTTGGTGATGTCAGCTAGCCCGAATAATTTGATTGTACACAAAAATTTTTTAAGTGATTTCCAGCGCGGACGTTGCGTCCAAGTATTCTTTGCTATTTAGTGCACCAGACATTTCGTATACCGTAAAGAACTCGAAAGTGAAGTCTATCGTGAAGCTACCGTTAACCTCCTCTACTAGGTATCGCGACTGATTGCGTTCAGTTTTTCTGGTCTAGGGGAGAATACATTTAGAATGTCAATTGACAAATACATTGTGGAATTTTCACGCGGAAATACGTTTTTGGAGAAGTGCTTTGAAACATTGAGATTTGCCGGACCTTTGGAGCCGCTTGACGTTATCTTCAGTATCTCACTAGAACTTTGGTTGAGTCCTTAAACGCTTCTGTGGCATACTTTAGAGGCAGTGTTCACTATGGTTTTCAATTTTAGATTATTCGCTGTATTGATTGAGTGGCCCCTGGTAGAACTAAAATGACGTTGAAATTGAGAAAACCGCACTGGAAGTACACGAAATCCTTAAGTATCACCCTGTTAAGTATCACAGGAGGTATTTGTTTTGACAATGAAATCTTTTGTGGACCCATCCTTTGCAATTCTCTACTCCCTATTGCTTCGTTCTTTTGTTAGGACCCTAACTAATCCTGCGTTGCATAAAATTGTGGTGAGCGCGAAGCGCTCACCAGGATTTGGCTTTGATCTCTTCCCGCGCGGATGCCCTACAATGAGATCACCTATTCATACCGTCAACAGAGGTATGAGCTGTACACTATTCGACGCGCTGCAAGAAATTACATATGTGTGCAACTTTTCATCCCAATTGGTCCCCGCTTTCTGAAGTTATGACCTCTCAAAGTACGCAAAAACGTTCTCCACCACCGCCTCCGCCTCCGCCTCCGCCTCCGCCTCCGCCTCCGCCTCCGCCTCCGCCTCCGCCACCGCCTCCGCCTCCACCTCCGTCCGTCGAAAACCATTTTTTTGGAAGGCGTGGACCAAATCGCTCGAAAATTTGTGACTAGATGTAATAGACCACGGGAATGACGAAAATAATTGTCAGAACTCACCATAATGACTTCTGGGCCCTTAACGGGCGTTTGAAACTCGGAAACCGGCCTCTCAAGATTAGTTTATAAAAATGACGGGTTTTTCGTTATCAGTCATTGTTTTCTTAGAGACTCCATATAAATACCTTGCTCTCTAGGGTGGTGTACTCTAAACGTCCGGCTTGGAACAGGACGCTATGCGGAAGGGTTGTTTTTGAGCGTGGCGCGTGTTTGTACCATGCGCACCAAAGATAAGAAGTCGTCGCAGGGTGTGCTGAAGTGTCGGTTGACTATGCGAGACAGCTGTAGGAGTATGCAGGACGTCGTGGAACTACAGCAACCCCTCAGTAGGGGTGTGCAGGACGTCGTAGAATGTGTGCAGGACCTCAGTAGGAGTGTGCAGGACCTTAGTAGGAGTGTGCAGGACATCATGGGACCTGTGCAGGACCCCAGTAGGGGTGTGAAGGACGTCGTAGAATGTGTGCAGGACACTCAGTAAGGGTGTGCAGGACACTTAGTAGGAGTGCGCAGCACATCATGGGACCTGTGCAGGACCCCAGTAGGGGTGTGCAGGACATTTTGGGACCTGTGCAGGACCCCAGTAAGGGTGTGCAGGACGTCGGAGAATGTGTGCAGGACCTCAGTGGGAGTGTGCAGGACCTTAGTAGGAGTGTGCAGGACATCAGCGCGCCGGTGCAGGACCCCAGTAGGGTGTGCAGGACCTCAGTAGGAGTGTGCATGACATTATGGGACCTGTACAGGACCTCAGTAGGAGTGCGCAGGATATCATGGAACGTGTGCAGGACCCCAGTAGGGGTGTGCAGGACGTCGTAGAATGTGTGCAGGACCTCAGTAGGAGTGTGCAGGACCTTAGTAGGAGTGTGCAGGACATCATGGGACCTGTGCAGGACCCCAGTAGGGGTGTGCAGGACCTCAGTAGGAGTGTGCAGGACATTTTGGGACCTGTGCAGGACCCCAGTAGGAGTGTGCAGGACCTTAGTAGGAGTGTGCAGGACATCATGGGACCTGTGCAGGACCCCAGTAGGAGTGTGCAGGACATCATGGAACCTGTGTAGGACCCCAGTAGGGGTGTGCAGGACATCGTAGAATGTGTGCAGAACATCAGTAGGAGTGTGCAGGACATCATGGGACCTGTGCAGGACCCCAGTAGGGGTGTGCAGGACGTCGTAGAATGTGTGCAGGACCTTAGTAGGAGTGTGCAGGACATCATGAAACATGTGCAAGACCCCTGTAAGGATGAGCAGGACTTCATGGAATGTGTGCAGGACATCAGTAGGAGTGTGCAGGACATCATGAAGCGTGTGCAGGACCCCAGTAGGGTTGAGCAGGACGTCATGGAATGTGTGTAGGACCTTAGTAAAATTACACAGGACATCATAGAACGTGTGCAGGACCCCAATAGGGGTGTGCAGGACATCATGGAATGTGTGCAGGACCTTAGTAGGAGTGTGCAGGACATCATGAAACGTGTGCAAGACCCCTGTAAGGATGATCAGAACTTCCAGTGGAATGTGTGCTGGATCTCCAGTAGGAGGGTGTGCAGGACGCCGTAGAATGTGTGCAGGACCTCAGTAGGAGTGTGCAGGACCTTAGTAGGAGTGTGCAGGGACATCATGGGACCTGTGCAGGACCTTAGTAGGAAGTGTGCAGGGACATCATGGGACCTGTGCAGGACCCCAGTAGGGGTGTGCAGGACGTCGTAGAATGTGTGCAGGACCTCAGTAGGAGTGTGCAGGACCTTAGTAGGAGTGTGCAGGACATCATGGGGACCCTGTGCAGGACCCCAGTAGGGGTGTGCAGGACCTCAGTAGGAGTGTGCAGGACATTTTGGGACCTGTGCAGGACCCCAGCAAGGGTGTGCAGGACGTCGTAGAATGTGTGCAGGACCTCAGGTGGGAGTGTGCAGGACCTTGGTCAGGAGTGTGCAGGACATCATGGGACCTGTGCAGGACCCCAGTAGGGGTGTGCAGGACCTCAGTAGGAGTGTGCATGACATTATGGGACCTGTACAGGACCTCAGTAGGAGTGCGCAGGATATCATGGAACGTGTGCAGGACCCCAGTAGGGGTGTGCAGGACGTCGTAGAATGTGTGCAGGACCTCAGTAGGAGTGTGCAGGACCTTAGTAGGAGTGTGCAGGACATCATGGGACCTGTGCAGGACCCCAGTAGGAGGAGTGTGCAGGACATCATGGAACCTGTGTAGGACCCCAGTAGGGGTGTGCAGGACATCGTAGAATGTGTGCAGAACATCAGTAGGAGTGTGCAGGACATCATGGGACCTGTGCAGGACCCCAGTAGGGGTGTGCAGGACGTCGTAGAATGTGTGCAGGACCTTAGTAGGAGTGTGCAGGACATCATGAAACATGTGCAAGACCCCTGTAAGGATGAGCAGGACTTCATGGAATGTGTGCAGGACATCAGTAGGAGTGTGCAGGACATCATGAAGCGTGTGCAGGACCCCAGTAGGGTTGAGCAGGACGTCATGGAATGTGTGTAGGACCTTAGTAAAATTACACAGGACATCATGGAACGTGTGCAGGACCCCAATAGGGGTGTGCAGGACATCATGGAATGTGTGCAGGACCTTAGTAGGAGTGTGCACGACATCATGAAACGTGTGCAAGACCCCTGTAAGGATGATCAGAACTTCGTGGAATGTGTGCAGGACATCAGTAGGAGTGTGCAGGACATCATGAAGCGTGTGCAGGACCCCAATAGGGGTGTGCAGGACATCATGGAATGTGTGCAGGACCTTAGTAGAAGTGTGCAGGACATCATGAAACGTGTGCAAGACCCCTGTAAGGATGATCAGAACTTCGTGGAATGTGTGCAGGACATCAGTAGGAGTGTGCAGGACATCATGAAACGTGTGCAAGACCCCTGTAAGGATGAGCAGGACTTCATGAAATGTGTGCTGGATCTCAGTAGGGGTGTGCAGGACCTCAGTTCAATGTTCAGGACACCGTATGCAAGCCAGGCCTCCGAATCTACAAGAACGATAGTTAAGTCCGCCAGAACAGGGCTACCGTAATCTCACTCGAGTTGGCTCTAAAATTTTCTAAGGTTCTGACTCCGATTTCGCTTCATCTTCCCTACAGGTGGTGATGTTTCCCTGCTTTTAGTCCAGGCAGATCCTCAACTGCTGACCCCTAGAGAAGCACGGTGTGTGAATCAAGACACACCGCTCTTCACTTCTTTTATACTTTATCATTGATCAATTGGGTATCATCAAATTTGTTTACGAGAGCCGAATAACATCATTCCTGAGATTACGGTAGTCCTCTTCTGGCGCACTTAACTATCGTTCGCGCTGGAAATCAATTTCCATTTTCAGGCTCAATTTCATGATTGAGCCCGGTAGACCACACTGGTAAACTTTGGCGAGTCAAAAACGTTGGACGATGAGGTTAATATCCGCCACCAATTCTCACCAGTCATCTAGCCTTTTTTCCTAGAATGTTGGTGCGACAGTAAGATAACAGGAAAAATTGGTTACGGCACGAACTCCACATGCAGAAAAACTCCGAAAATGATTTTGGCGCGAAATTCAAATTCGTATTTACAATGTGTTCGATTGACTTTTCTTTACAAATGAAGGTTTTCATGGGCCCCTTCAACATTTTCTTTCACTAGAGGGGCCAAGCTACGCAAAAACTCATAGAAATGATGAAAAACTCTGATAAAGAGGCCTGATACTGCGCTATCAATCATTGTTTTTATTAGAGCTCTACGGAAATACTTCGACTGGTAGCCTCACCAATGGGCCGTTCATTTCATTTCTGTCTTGAGTGGTGCGTGCCCCCCCGTCTAGAAGAGTGCCTAGAACCTGTACAATTGGGTCATTTGAAACTCATTTCTTCATTTTCGACTTTTAAATTCAAAAGTATATGCCTTGCATCTATTTGTAGGAAGCCGCGTTGCAACAATTATCTTGCAGTCTTAGCAGCGGAGCGGTTGTTTCTTCATTTCTACCACTATGTTTTCGAAAAAAACAACTTGACTTCTGGAGCTCGACGATATTGTAGAAGGAAACCCTTGTAAAAAGTTGTGAAATTTCTGAAAGTTGGGCTCCGCAGAAAAGGTCAAGGATTTGGCATTGCTCCTAAATGTTGTGAAATTGTTTTATTGGATTTGGCTCTCAACTTGATTTTCAAATGTAGTGAAATTGTCGAATTGATTTGGCTGTGATGATACTATATGCAGATAACATAATCATTAAATCTAGTGAAATTGTTGCAAACGGATTTGGCAGGAGCTCTATCAATTATCACAGTCAAATCACGCGTCAGAAGGTCCTCTGGCGAGCGAATGAAGACAAAAAGAAAAAAATAATAATCCTCAGTCAACAATGCTGAACGAAACGTGGCCTTATGGGCTAGGAATTAAGGTTTCCGAATGCTATTCTGCCCTTTCAGTGTAGCTCCCACTAACAATAAGGTACCAGACCTTCCCTCACCGATGAGATAAAAATCATGAAAACGAAATCTAACGCAATTTACTCGCTACTGACTATGTCTTCGTGTCCTCAACGCTTTCACGGTTCGCATTGTATAGAAACGTTTTTTTGCTGCTAGGTTTATTCCTGTTCTCATTCGATTCAATATGCGCTTCAAGGAAAACCCCTTCTGACGCGTGATTTGACTGTGATAATTGATAGAGCTCCTGCCAAATCCGTTTGCAACAATTTCACTAGATTTAATGATTATGTTATCTGCATATAGTATCATCACAGCCAAATCAATTCGACAATTTCACTACATTTGAAAAATCAAGTTGAGAGCCAAATCCAATAAAACAATTTCACAACATTTAGGAGCAATGCCAAATCCTTGACCTTTTCTGCGGAGCCCAACTTTCAGAAATATTCTTCTGTCTTCGATTGACCCAATTTTCCACCGGTGGCAGCCACCATGAACATGTTCATCCAACCGGACAGCTACTCCATGTTATACTATAATAATGTCATTGAAATACGACGTTTTGTTACTTTTCTCTTCGTTTCCTCGTTACTTTGGTAACCTTTGGAGGCCAACGCATTGTTCTGTGTGAAAAACTCGGGGACGAAGACTCCCATAACCATAGGAGGAGTTAAACCATCATACTTATATGAGCGTTTGTGCACCCATCTCGGAAAATAAACAAGTAATTTTCTGACTCGATTACACGCAATGGGTGGATGTCGTTGAAAAACAAAAAAAGCTTCTCATGGTTAACCCATGGTTCTCATCCTTTAGTGAAAGTTGAAAACGTGTCAAACCTAGGTTAGAATTTATGTATAATCAAGCCCAGTAGTGAGCTTAACAGGTTTTCCCCCTCCATTATGTGTAACGGTTTACCGCAATGTGAACAATAGCGGAACATTGTTTAGTTTCTCTGAAGTATGGGTTTTTTAGAAATCATGTACTTTTCGGATTTTTCATATATTATTTATGCGGTCGCCTAGACAATTTTTTCTCATTTTTTTCAGGTTCATAAGCGATCTCTCTCACAAAGTCTTGCGGACACTGCAGTTCTGGCAGCTGGACATGCTCTAGACAATTTGCAAGATTGGCTCGAAAAGCCGAGCAAGGAAAAGCAGAAGTTGGACAGAACCGTTTCACATAAGGAGCCTTTGGAGTCTGAGGTGCGTTTCCGATGTATTGCAAAAAAAGATTTGTTTGATGTATAGTCTACAGCAATGGAAGTAGGACCTGGTGAGGTTGCGGACTCGTCCTAACATACGGTAGTTTGCTAGGGGTATCACTCATTTTTCCGAAACAGCTGTGATAGATCGGTGAGTCTGTGTTTTCACCGATATGACTACATCTGTGGAAGCAATGAAAACAGGTGAAAATGTGAGAGTGGGAACAAAAACCCACCGACCAATCTCAGTTATTACGAAAAAATGTGTGATAACACAATCAGACTACAGTAAGTTAGGAAGAGTCCGCAACCTCACCAGGTCCTACTTTCATTGCTGTAGACTATAGTACATATGTAAATAGAGGACAGACATCATTTCTTTTAGTTGAGACCATTAACACGTGAGAGGCCGCGTGTCCACAGTGCGCACCCACGCTATGACCTCATTTTTTATTTTGACTTACAAGTAAATGACCAGACCCGTTTGCAAAAGCTGCCCTTACATTCATGTTTTTCTGCTAGAATACCTTCAGTGTAGTCGTAAGAACACCCTACATTTATTTTGAGTTGTAGTGGGGAAAAGAGTAATGGGCCATTTCTTGAAATGAGGTCGAAGCGGCGAGAAATTGGCGAGTGCCATATAATCTATCATATCAACAACTCCATCAAGCATAATCTTATGAACGATCCACTGGGGCGGCCTACCATTCGGAGGCTCCCGGGTTCGATCCCCCAGGCTGGCGAAATTTTGGCAGCGAGGTTTTAGAGTCCAGCAAATGTACGCGGCATTTTTGATTATAGTTCATCGACACCAGCACTCATAGGAAAGAAGAACAAACATACGGAAGATCAAAACACAGAAACGAGTTTCCTAATAAATATCATTCCTTATGAGTGGATGTGGCTTCAGTTGTGTGGGCCAACATACCAGGAAACATGTTTTATTCTGTGAAGACTCGAAAGTCTTTCTTTTGTCTTATTTAATTGCCCCTGTTTTCACGCTATGTAACTGTCGATTTCACGTCAGGGTACGTCGATGACCATCCCGGTGAAATCGACAGCCCGATGGCAACGCTTCTCCCTGTTGAAATTGGCAAATGCTAGGAAGTTGGATGTTGTAATTATGTTTTGCTGCTACTGTAATAAGAATTTCTGTTCCGCCCACTCCCACAAAAATCGCCATTGGTGTTGATTTTTCTTGCCGTCTACTCCATTCGAAGTGATTGCTGACTTTTCTCATCAGAAGAATCGTCAATAAACTCCTATATGAATACCCCTAACAACGTTCTTCTCAAAAACGAGCATGGCAAATTTTTCTGCACCAAAGGGGATGGTACCACATGATTCTCTGGATGGAAGTCTATGAGCTACGGTAGCTGTATTATATTATACTTACCGTAACCTACCGTGATTGCCTGAAAAACGATAAGCGAACCTCATATTCGTGTTCAGCACCTCAGAAAACCCCTTGAGGCAAAGTTTGGGGAGAGAAAAAAAACTTCTGACCTCTGGACCCCATGGGGGGTAGCCCAATCCATTTTTAGGGGTTGCAGAGGTCGGGGAAAAAATTCAAGCCCAAGTATCGCCTAGGGGGTAATTTTGGGCGTAGAACACGTATATGAAGTCCGTTTGTTGTTCTTCTCAAAATTATGATAGGTTACGGTAGCTTGATAGTTATATTCCTACAGGGCTCTTCACTTTTTGCTTCATAGTTTTTTTTCATCACCACCCACTCGGGCAGCTAGATTGGGGTTTTTAGGATTACCCGGGAGGTAGTCGATCAGAAAAGCATGGCTTCATGGGTAGTTGTGGCGACCAGGTCTGGTCATTCCCTTGTTAGCGAATAAGGGAGATTTTCTATGTTAACGCTGGAATACCCTTAGCTGGAACAAATTGCATAGTAACTGGTTGGCAGAGATTGAGCACCTTAAACCTTTTTTCGGCATAGCCGTCCAAATTAAAAATTCTGTTCAAAATTCAGTGGCCGCGGAGCGCTTGATCTCCTTAATGTTAATGGCCTGCCGGGGCGGCATTAACTATCTCGAAAGCGCGCGTTTGTTTCAGCATAAACGCACTATGAGAGAGACTATTAAGTATCATGTTGGCGCATGCTAATTTTGGCGCGAGCGCGCTATGGCTACTTGAGGGCCAGCTCCAGTTTACCATCACTAACCTAAGCGTGCCATGGATAACCCAAATGCGCTTGAGCTCGCGCAAACGCGCCATCGTGGCGCTGTTTGCTATCAAGTATTAAGTTTATGTACTACTTCATTCCTTTTTCTTTTTTCATAGTTATCTGTTTTTAATAGTTTAATTTTAGCCGCCATGTGTGCGTAAATCGTTTATACTGGATTTGTTGAATAAGAGCGCGGTTCCACGGGATCCTTTGATATCACCCATGTATGCGGCAGATGACGTTATACGCCAATTACCGCCTGTTTATTTTGTGGTAAGTTTGATTGTTATTACTTAGTGATCAGAGTTTAAAATTTTTGAAAGTGAAGAAACTGTCTTGACTTGTGGAAGAACACATCCGTGTTTGCCCAGCTTTCACCTAATCTCGGTAACTGAAATCATGTGATTTTTATAGGCGTGCCATCTGGATCCGCTCCTGGATGACACCATCGCTTTCGCTCAGCGGGTTCGATCGGCAGGGGGTTGTGTGGCATCCGTCGATCTACTACCGGCTGTTCCACACGGTTTCTTGAATTTCACGCTAATGTCTCCAGAATGCCGACGCGGTGCTAAGATCTGCCTGCAACGGATAAAGCAAGCGCTTGGCTATGTTGAAAACACGATCGTTTAGGTATCATTTCGCTTGTAAAATAGCTTCCTATGATAGCTCTTCGCTCAGGCGACCAAACAGGAATCGAGGCCGCCTGACACTTCGGTTCGTCGAATTGGAGGAGCCTGGACGGCAACAGTGGTGGCCCGGACTGCATCAGAAGCCGATCGGCCGATTGGAAATGCGAGCGGAACTGTCAGGCGGCTCGAGGCCAAGAAGCCCTGAGTGAGAACTGTTCAACTCCTCGTATTCTATGCCATATAATAATTATTTTGAACACGGGAAATCAAGGGTATTAGATAGAATTCATATTTTGTGCTTGTACTTAAGTGTGCGTACAATCTAGCGTAAAGAATCGCTCCCTTCTTTCATTAGCGTGGTCAGATATTGTTATACATCGTATCATTTCTGATGTTAAAAATCTGTATCATTTAAGAGAATATAGCAATGAAGAGAACTCTTTAATCATTGTGAAGCTTTGACCTTGTACAACTGAATTGCCGCTTTCACTGGATATCAATGCAATGCTCATTCATGAAGATAATAAAACTTCAATTTCATTTTTATCCTCAGTCAGAATGGGGGGAAGTGTGCATGGCCTTCCAAGTACGGAGAGACTATGTAACGTGTTGACAGTGGAATGTCTTAAAGGCAGCATACACGCTCGTAAACGTGGTTGGGATTACAATGTGAATCGAACCGTATGGCTTACAGCATAATGCCTCGCATTTTGAAGTGTCAAAAATGATCCACAATGCCGCTACATAAGTTAGAAGTTGGCCCCGCCCTGTATTTTCTCCCCCCCCCCTGTATTTGCCCTTTTCTTCCAAAGCTGGGCTGCTGAGTCATCTTCGCCGTCAGTGACGTGTGGTTCACTTGTTAGGCAATCTACCAACAGTACCGACGGTGAATATGACACAGCAACCTTGCGTTGCAGGAAAAGGACAAATACAGGGGGCGTGAAAATACAGGGCGGGGCCAACTTCTAACTCATGTAGCGGCATTGTGGGTCGTTTTTGACTTTTCAAAATGTGTAGGCGTTGTAATCTGGGCCATACCATTCTATTTCCGTAGTTATATCAATCACGTTTACGAGCGTGTATGCTGCCTTTGAGAGACTATGACATGCTGGGTTTCACATGGAAGTATGCAGTTTGATCATTTTGGCACTTTCTCTTTAAAGGCAGGGTTCTCGATAAAATTGTCTGTTGTGTTATCACCGTAGAATGGTAGGTCTGACCATCAAAAAAGTGAAAATAAGTAAAAAATTAAAGAAAAAACGCTCAGGAGAAAGTTATGGCTTGGTGTCCTCCCGCCCCCAATTATCGAGAATTGGGTAAAAGCCTGGTTTGTCAACTTTTATTTTGCTTCTAAAGTAATTTCTGAACATTTCTGGAGACTACTGATTACTTAAACAGAAAAATAAATGTCGGATAAGCAAGCATTAATGAAAATTGCGTTAATTAGGGGGCCGGCCGACACCGGTAATTAGCCGTTGTACTTTGTTTTTGAGCGTTTTTCCCGCGAATTTCCGGGTTTTTTCACTTACTTTCACTTTTGTGATGGCCAAATCTACATTCTTATGAAGAGAGCTCAAAACTCGTTTTTATCGCGAACCCTGCCTTTAAAGACAGTATACACGCTCACAAACCCCCGGTTGAGATAACTGCGAAAATAGGTATATCTTTTTATTTTGGATTACAACGCCTACGCATTTTGAAGCGTCAAAAACGACCCACAACGCCGTTGCACGAATACGAAATTGGCCCCGCCCTGTATTTCTCCGCCCCCCTGCATTTGTCGTCCTCCTCTAAAACACGAGTGCTGGGCCATTCCCGCCGTCGTTGATGTATGTGGCTTACTTATTGTACTTATTTCATAATAGTTCTGATCGGTCTTCCAAAGGATCCGCGGGACACACAAACACTTATTGTACTTACTTATTGTACCACCCACAAACTTCGCCGCCGGTGGAAATTTCCTAGCACCATTGTTTTGGAGGAGGACGGTAAATACAGGGGCGCGACCAACTTCTCACTCCTGTAGTGGCATTGTGGGTCGATTCTGACCCTTTAAATTGCATAGGCGTTGTGTTCTCAGCCATATCATTCATAGTCATATTTCCTTAGTTATCTAAACCGCATTATCGAGCGTGTATGCTGCCTTTAAATCCCTTGTTCTTCCCAACTGCAGCGATTTTCTTTGTCACAGTGATTTCCTGCCAAGATTCTAACTCTGAATACATTTGACGTTCCTTCCCTCATATGACGTGCCAAAATTTGAGCAACATTCGTGTGGGCACAGTCCAGACAAATTGGGTACATGTAATTCGAAAATTGCAATCTGATGTCGTCATTTCACCCACCCTCTTTGCCTAACTGCGCAGAGCATGAGCAGCCGGTTTGCGTTGGGCGCGCGCCGCCGAGTTGCGTGCCTTCTGATCCGTCCTAGTGGCGCCGGAGCGATTCAGAGCTCGTCGAGACTAAACAATGCTGTCTTATCGCTGCGGCGCTACTCGGACGGGTAAAAAGACACGCAGCTCGGCCGTGCGCTGCTAACGCGAACCAGCCACAAGTGCTCTGCTCAGTTGGGAACAGAGGGTGGTATGTACTGTACTTTGATACTCGAATAACCCGCAACATCGAATGAATAAAAAAGTTTCAAGCTAATCAAAACCTATTAACTTGAACGGCCTTTCCTACCAAGCTCTACCCTAGGGGTAGGTCCTCATTACTTGCGAGAAATGAAATTTTATTCTTGGTCACAGCTGCAGCTATCAATAATTCTGAACTTTTTCGAACGGTTTTGGACTCTGATAGCCTAAAGTGAAAGTATGGTTTGCGTTTTCGATTTTGTCTGGCGCATGAACCGGGCGGCTGGCCGTGCGGGGTTGGCGGCTCACTGGAGAATGGGCTCTGCCAGCGCGTAGCTAGATGCCTCACCTGGAAACCGGAGATGCCCAGGGTTTCGGAGGCATCCAGTCTAATTTAGACCCGAGATTTTACGTAAGTTACGGAAAGTTTAGCCTCAGTTGGTAAAATTTTAGCTACAGCGCCCGCATATTGTACGTAAATTCTCGCTACGGCACCCGCATATTCTACGCAAATTCTCGTTACAGCACTCGGTCGATCGACCCACCCAGTCCTGATCCGTACTAGAAAGGCGATCCCAGCTGCGATCGACAGCATCGCCGTTTCTTCCCCACGGCCTGCAGCATATCAATGGTCAAAATTATCCTCACCATGGTCTCCCAGAGAGCGACACCGGGTCACTCTCCACGGCCAGCCACAGAGTGTCGAGTAATCACCCCGTGATGACTGGACCAACACAGTTCGAACGGCATCCCTGCGTTCCGCGTAGCCAACGCGGGTTTGAGATTGCATTTCAACACAGGCTGTCGCGAAATCCGTAGATTTCCGCTACAAAATTATAGCGAGAATATACGGGTTTGGCGACAGAGTGATCAATGTATCGGCATTAGTCTTCGTTTTTACATAGAATACGCGCGGAATTTGCACCCTTGTATCGTCGATACAAGAATATGCGGGTTTTAGCTATCGTAGCTAAAACCCGTAATTTCTCACTACATGGAAGCATCTAGCTACGCGTTGGCAGAGGGGTTTCAATTCGCGCGGGGTGATCTACCGTCGCAGCCCCGTCCATTCATCAGACTAAAATTATTGCGGAAACTCTATGTACGTGTATCACATGCTGTATGTCGAGCACAGCACAAGCAATGAATACCTGCTCAAAGTTATCTTCATTCCAGGGCTATACGAAATGTGTTTGGAAGTGACCACGCTCCCTATGAAATCTAAGGTGGCTACCATTTATTAAAATATACTCCACGCCCTGTTCAGTAAAAAGTGGGCCCTCTCGTTAAGGGATGCTTCCGATACCCTCGGGTATGTTTGTTCATTGAGGTAAGCGTTTCAAGAGAGGTTTGCCTCGATTTCCTTCCTTTTCGAGATCAGGTTACTCTCCACTAGCTTTGGTGTTCACATTCAAGTGTGCATGATATTGGGCAGTCTCTTGCTCTTTATTCTCCAATCGCTCTTATGCGTAAACGAGGAAAATTTCCTGGACGCCGCAATTGATGAAAGAAAGCTGTGTGAGTTATTATAAACATTAGTTGATATCGGCAGATGTTATGTGCAGCTTCAAACCGAGTATGATAATAATAATAATAATTCATTACGCCGTTTAAGACAGTCGTAGGATAATAAACAAGAAATTCAAATACACACCGATGATCATACATAATTCGCAGAATGCATACTGAAACACAGTACGAAAGAATAGGAATGGAAGCCAATCGTTTGAAAGCCCCAAAGTTAGTCGGTATAGGATCAATGGTATTCCTCAACTCAAAATAAGCAGAGCCAGCACGCACCGTAAAGACATGCGATCTGATTCCACTCTTCGGTATAGAATATGTGATTTTGATACTTCCTCCACGTGTTCGCGATGAAGTAAGTTGATAAAATGCGGAACGCTTGACACAAGCCATACCCGAAACTATTTTAAAAACCATACATACATCTCTCAGCTTCCTCCTAGATTGCAATGAGTGCAACCCCAAGAATTTGTTTCTTATTTGGGACTTAGCGATACGAGAGTACAGGAATCCTTCATATCTGGTTACCACCTTACGTGTGTAGTTATTCTGAATTTTCTCAATGGCTTGAATGTCTCTCACTTTATGCGGTGCGAATACTGTTGTTCCACATTCTACCAAAGGCCTCACATAAGTTGTGTATGCCTTTGTTAACACACTCTTGTTTTTCGTTGCCAAACCCTTAAGTAACTGGTAGGTGCGAGCATTTGCTCTCCTGCAGATAATTTTGTAGTGCTCAGTGAAATCCAGTCTGTTGTCGTAAGAGAATCCCAAATCAACTACCTTTTCTACAATGGGAATAGCATCGTTTTCAATTGTATACCGCCGCGAAATATCGCTCTTACCTATCCTCATATGTTGGGCTTTTTCAGGAGCAAGAGACAACACCCAAGAAAGTGCCTATCTATCGACGGCATCGATAGCTTTCTGTGGATTATCTGAGGGGTTGTCACTGATCTTACTGTAGATCTTGAAGTCATCAGCATATTGCATGGATTTGACACCAAGATCCTCAATAGTTCCAGCTAAGTCGGCAGTGAAAATGGCAAAAAGTATTGGAGATAACACTCCTCCCTGTGGTACACCACTTTTGACTTCATAAACATCTGATAAAGTCTGATTTACCCTCACCTGGAAAGCCCTCATACTCGGATACAGATTTATTCGGAATAAATCTGTATCATACTCGGTTTGAAGCTGCACAGATTTATTCCGAATAGATCTGTATCATACTCGGTTTGAACCTGCACAGATTTATTTCGAATAAATCTGTATCATACTCGGTTTGAACCTGCACAGATTTATTCCGAATAAATCTGTATCATACTCGGTTTGAAGCTGCACAGATTTATTCCGAATAGATCTGTATCATACTCGGTTTGAACCTGCACAGATTTATTCCGAATAAATCTGTATCATACTCGGTTTGAAGCTGCACATAACATCTGCCGATATCAACGTTGCCAATGCCGAGATTTATTGAAAGTCGTACATGGACAATAAACATTAGTAATGGTGCACATTACAAAGTCAAGCTCATCCATTTATTTTCGAAAAAAAAAATGCTGCGATTTGGTCTTACAGGAAACTACTATTAGTCAGCCTGGCCGTTCTGCATGGAATGTACTTTTCTAGAACCGTTCTTAAAGGCACAGTCCAACCCCAGAATCGCTCTTCTGTTTTTCTGCTTATCTTGAGAACGGTCCTACACTGATTCCAATGATGTCTCTGGAATCCTACAAGACCCCCTAGGAGCGAAGTTATGGCCCCTCAAAAATTTAGCTTTAAAAGTATGGTGGACGAGTTGTCCGAGGCTTGTAACTTTCTTCATTTGCAACCGATGTATGCCAGCCGACCTGGGCAAAGAGAGAGGTTGAGAATGAAGGGAAGAACGGTGGAAGTGATCGAAAACCATCGCTTATCTCGCCACTGTTGAGCTCGAAAGATCGTAAAAGGGGCGTGCCAAAGTGGCTTCCGGGTGTGGGCGCCCCAGGGTGGCTTCCTCCTATATCTCGCTTATTCGAAGGAATTGAGAGCTCGCACTTGGCACGTATTATATGGGGTGGCTCTAGTTCACAACCATGTGGGAATCTCAGATTTCAGCCTTGAGCTTGGACTGTGCCTTTAACGCTGAATCTGAGTATGCTTTTCGCAGCTCCATGAAACCTTTCTGAAAAAAATTTTCTATATTTTCTGCGAGATTTCCGTACCTATTGCACCTTCCGAAACGCGCATTAGTACTTAGAAAAACTGGAACTGGACCTCTATTAAAGGCAGTGTCCACGATCGATTTCGTCCTCGGTTTACGGCCGGAAATCGAAATTTCAGGGTTTTAATGGAGCCCTGGGGTCGAAAGAACGAACGAAAGCCAGTCCGAAAGAGCTCCATACGACTCCGAAGTTTGCTCGCGCTAGCCCTTCCGCTCGCGGTCGAGTTTTCCAAGGAACAGTTTGGTCCGCTTCTACATTAGCATTGGAGCGGGAGCGCGGCTGAGTTTTAGCATCGGGACGCATTTTCACGCTGTCTACTTCAGGCCCATGCCCGCGCAACCAATCCATCGTTGAAATGTGGCATTCAAGAAGAAGAGCTGATTCTGGATGTTTCGTAGCGTTTTTCATGATTCTTTCTTCACTGGTGAAACAGTCAGACTCAAAACCTTCGTTCTCTGATAGAAACTCGAAAACGATTTTTATCGTGGACACTGCCTTTAACCGTGTTCAGAGCACTCTCCAAAATAACCTCCCTCCGCGAATTTTGGGGGCAAGCACATTTTCCGAACTTTGCACAGAGTGATAGCTTTTCGAACATTGCGAATTTTCGGTTTAGCGTTTATTTACATCAATTAGAGTAGAGGACTCTGATAGGGTTTTGAAAACGTTCTAGATTTGACTCAAAAATAATCCCAGGTTGATTTTTTGGACACTCATCGCGAATCTGGAATTTATTTGTCGCTAAAACGAAGTTGTCGGCTTGATTCCTCCAAAGCTTCACAGCGGGGAAAATATTTCGAGATTTCCAGATTTCTATTATAGATGTGGCTGAAATTGTTTTTCTGGGGTTCTTTGGATTGCTTAACACGAATCTGAGGTCCCTTTGTCAATTTTTGACAGGTATGCGGTACTATGGTCAAAGTCTCAGATTTGACTCACAGGGCTGTAGTAAGTCCCCCTCAGAATCAGATTAAGATGATCGTAAGCAATCATCCGAAGAAATATTGAGGTGATCTGTGAGATTATGGTTATGGTATGGTGAAAGATATAAATCTCATCTGAAAACGCACCACTCAGATGATAAACAGCTTTAAGATGATGTTAACTCCTTCAAATTATCCGAACTTCTTCAGGGGCGCGTTCCAAGAAGATTTCCACGGGAGGATATCGTATTTGATATTGATACCAACCTATGATAGCTTAAGAGACCGCTTGAAATGAACCTACCTTTCAGCCTATCATTCGTTATATCTTATCAGACCCATTTCCCTCCCGTGGAAACCTTCTTGGAACGCACCCCTTATCATCTGAACTCAGACCAGCGAGAGAGCGTGCATTTCCGGAGAAGCTCGTCTTATTTTAGAGAGTATCTTCGGAGAAATATTAGCTAACATCATCGGCTTTCACAAAACAACAAACATATCATTTCATTCATTGAGGAAGAGAGCATGGAGTTGGTCGATTAGCGAACGGACCACCTGCAGAATAAGATCATCTAAAACTTGTTTGGAAGAATATCAGATCATACCACCAATTCAACAACAGATCATCTGATAGGGGTGGTTTACCACAGCCCACACTTTGTATGCAGGGGCTCATCGGGCTCTTGAATACGGATTTGATGTTCATTTATTGGTTTTCGAATGACTGGGATAGTTCTTGTCTTTTATGTAGCATGGCAGATACCTCAATCAACAGTAAACCTAAAAATTTTGATAAATAAAACCCAGGTTCATGTTTAGCACCCTAGATACAAGTTCGGAGCAAAATGCGGAAATTTTTTCTCATAACACCCTAAAATTTTCACGAAGGGAAGGTGGACTTTCCTTGCCGCCAGGCTTTGATAAACGCGCCTAACTTTTTTTGGGGCGATTTAAAGCAAACTCGGACCTTACGTTCAAAATCGTTCCAGAAAAAGACATTGCATCCGGGGCGGCATGCACGTACGCAGCGGGTTAGGTTGTGGTTACTCAGAACTTTCTGGTAAAGCTTACTGCGTCTAATTGGGCCGAAAGTAAGCTTCGCCCATCTAATTCACCGAAATTTGACGATTTTAAGCTTCCCGCAAGCTTAAAACCCGTCGTAAGCATACATCGCACATGTATGGTTAACGCGTCGTTTTCTAAGTTCGCACTAAGCTTTCCTTGGAGTTGATTAGGTGTCGGAAGCCTAACGGAATACCGAATAGTCGCACAAAGCAAACAACGGGGACTATAGACGCGGTAAGCTTGCGATGACGGTGAGAACAAGAAACCTACGTATCGACTTTCGACGGGTCTAACGTGTCTCTGCTACCACTCACAGGAAAGAGCGCAAGCGCCCGGCCATGAAGCTGTTCATCATTCTCCTTCATTCTCTCCTTTTTCTCCGCCTTCGTTGCCTTTAAATCCTCGATTTAAAGGTTGTGTTCACGATAGTTTTCGACTTTGAGAGTTTAACTCGGTCCTAAGGTAGATTTGAAATGCCGCAAAATTTGAATTACGGTTTTCTCACCCAGCTCCATTACCTTTAAAGGAACTCTTCGTGCGGACAATAAAAACTTTTAGCCACCGGCCGCAGTAAATTCCGGATTTTCTTTTGTTCCTTTCTTTTCTCTGGACCCTAATGTCTGTGCTGTGTTTTACTAAACGGGTTGCAGATTCTTGTTAGGCAGGCCGAATAACCCCTATGTACAAGTTTTGAGGCGGTTTGATCGTAGTATTCCCGAAATCATCAAAAGTGGCGTTTTTCGAGCTAAAATTGTCCCATTTTGAAGATTCGGACCAAATCAAATGGAATTTTCGGAATATTGACAAATGGGTCCTAGATTCGTGATCAGCACCCAAAACAACCCCTTGAAACAAGTTTTCAGCCCAATCCGAGAAAAATTTTTTTACATCCTGAGAATTTCCATTCGGGTAACCATTTTAACTACGCGAAGCCATAAAAATGCCCACTTTTAGAAATCTCCTGTAAATCTCTGAGGCATTTTGGGGATTTGGAAAACGGATTATCAATGCTGGGCCCCTTACCTACAACTATCAAGACATGGTTCTATGAAAGCCCACCGGAAATGTAAGGAAAGCCCTAAAAAGAGATCACACTGGCAGAACAACGATTCTATCAAAAAAAGGCTCCTCTAAGTAAAAGTGGTTTGATGCAGGCAGAAACGTCCTAACAAAAGGAGAAAAATGGGAAAGTGAGTTGAGAGAGACTACAAAAAACGGACAATATTTTCTGAAAGCGATATCGCAGATTAGCATTTCCAGACAGCGCAAACAAATGTGTTCTACAAGGAAGTTTCGAAGTAGGCTTAAAGGCAGTGTTCACGATAGAAGTCGTTTTTCTGTTTTTCCGCCTATCTTGAAAACGGTCCCATGCTGATTTCAATGATGTCCCTGGAATCGTACAAAACCCCCTGGAAACGGAGTTATGACCCCTCAAAATTCAGCTAGGTAAGCATTGTGGACGAGTTGTCCGATGCTTGTAACTCCCGTGTTTTGCAGCCGATGTGTGCAAGCTGACCTGAGTAAAGAGAGACGTTGAGAATGAAAGGAAGGACGGGGCTTTTGATCAGAAACCATCGCTCATCTAACCACAAATTCAGGGAAACTGTTATAGGACGTGGGCGGAGTGGCCCAATGGGTTCGCTGGCCCACGTGATTTTCACCCACTTACCGGTCGTTTTTTGTCGCACTTCCGTTCTTAATCTTCTTAGAGAGACTCAAAGCTTTCGTTTTAGCCAAAAAAACGTGCAACTTTCCCTTCGTAAACACTGCCTTTAAAGGCACAGCTCAACCATAGAAACGTTTTTCTGTTTTTCCTGCTTATCTCAAAGGCAGTATCACGTTGAACCCAATGAAGTCTATGAAATCGTATAAAACCCCCTAGAGACGGAGCTTTGGTCCTTGAAAGTTTCCCAAACTTGAGCGGCGAAAGCATACGTACGAGTTGTCCGCGGCTTGCACTTTCCGTCATTTGCAACCAATTTCTGCGAGCGGGCTTAAATAAAGAAGAAGGGTGAAAATGAAAGAAAGAGCGGGACATCTGATCGAGAACCATGGGACAGGGGCTCTCTACACACCGAGGAAGAAATTTTCCCGTCTTTTGCGGCTCTAATTCCTCTCGGGACCACTTCGCTCGCGTTGAGTGGCGTGACATTTCAAACTGCAGAAACGGGACAACTCCTCCCTCGGTGTGTAGACAGCCCCTGACCCAAAACCATCGCTCTTTTCGACACTGTTGAGCTCGAAAAGTCGTCGAAGGGGGCATACCAAAGTGGCTTCTTGTTGTGGGAGCGCTAGAGTGGCTTCTTCCTATAACTCGCTTATTCGGAAGAATTGAGAGCTCGCACTTGGCAGGTGTTATACAGGGTGGGTATACTTACCAAATATATGGGAGTCTGGCATTTATTACCTGAGGTTGGAGTGTACCTTTGAAGGCAGCATGCACGCTCACAATCATGATTGAGATTACAGCATGAATAGGCCCGCGCGGCCCCTACCATGTTGTCCACGATGTGCTAAGCACCGAAAACCATCTAGGATGACGTATCCAAGCATTCCTACCTCACAAGCCTGTATTTGCCCCCTATTCGAGTAACAGAACTAAATGTGAAACTTGAGAAAACATTCACTAATTGAAAGTGATAACAAGGTCAAATCGAAGTCTAAAAAAGAAGCAGCTTGAGTTACCTGAGTATGGCTACATACCGAATAATTATTATCCACTTTCAAAAATGTCGCTCTACTTCGACTGGCTTTTGAGGTAGAGGATTCCCCCGGTAGGCAGACGGCATGCTGTGCCCCGGTCTCACAAGCTGTTTCTCTCGTAGAGTCCCATTTTACGGTGCTTTCCCTCTGAATTATAACATGATTTCTCAAACTTCACTTCTCATTCTGTCTTCTTAGGGGAGCGAAAATACAGGCTCGCGAGATGGAAATGCTCAAATATTGTCGTCCTAAATAGTGCTTGGTGCTTCAAGCTCTGTTGACTACATGGAAGGGGGTGTGCGCACATATTCATGCTGTTAATTAGACCGTGTTTGTTAGCGTGTTTGCCGCCTCTGAAGTACTGCCCAATTAGGGTGAGCGCAGCCTTAGAGTAGAGTCAATGCACTTTTAAAGTAAGCTCAGTGCGGCTTTAATGCATCCTTTGCGCAGCAATGAAGTAGGATGAATGCAGCCTTGAGGTAAGGTTAATGCAGGGACGGTAGTAATCCATGCGAAACTACGAGTTTAATGTCGCGAGCTCGCCTTCGAAACTCGCAGGATCGGCACATTGAAACTGGGAGGCTGCTGGCACCATCATGCGAGGTCCCGGATTTCTCGGCAAAACTTCGTCGCTCCACTGGGGGCCGAACCGCTGGTTGACGCATCAGCAACGTTCGTGACTGGCACTGCACCATGACAAGACAAACGTTCTTACGTTTTTCCCACCATACATAAGTTCCGTATAGTACACAACAAAGACAACGACCAACATATAGGATTTAGACTGAGGCTCGAGTTTTCCAAATTCAACTACTGAACCTCAACACGCTAGAGGGGAACAGCATTATCGGGAACACTCCAAAAGCGATAAACTATCGCACATTCATTTTCTAAACTACAGCAGGGAAGGACTTTCTCCAAAGTGGTTGGTTCAATTTTCAGAGTTCCTACTTTTTCAATTCTTTATACAGTTACAATTGCAGAAAGCGTTTATTAACAATTGAATCGAAAGAAGTTTTTCGCCCTTCGGAGAATCGAAAAATCGCATAAACCATGGTTCTCACTCTTTTCCGCCAAAATTGTGTTTAAAGGATTGTCATCTTTTCGTAAGAAATTCGAAGTATTTTGGCTTCCATTTCTAGCGCTTGCAAAATTTTGAAACGAAATTTCACTGTTCGAAGCTCGTAGGCTAGAATTTTCTTGCAAATCAAGCCGGAATGTTTTACCTGTTGCGTAAAATCGCACTTAATGGGCGTAGTTTGGATTTCGTTTGTTGAACACTGAATCCAGGCGAAATTTTCGGTTTTATTCAGTCGATGAGGTGATCGGTGATCAGCCGTGTCAGTGTGATTACTTGAGGATGTCATGAATAAAAAGCTGTCATCTCCCCGTAAGCCCTCGTTGCTATACTCCGTTTCAGCCGAATCGCTTCACTGAGAACTCAGAGGAACCTATGCTTTTCTCCACGTTATTTGTCTTACTGGGCAGATTTAGCGGCGCACCGCATTTGAGTAAGAAAGAATGAAAATGTTTTTCTAGCAAAACTCGGTTGGGAGAGCGAACATTTAGCCCAACAATTCGTTCCTGTTTTAGCAAAACCCTATCTAGCACTCGGAATGGACCCGCGGCCACATGCATCACAAAACATAAGTTCAACGTACTACTCAGACATTGGTGGGGATGTTCCCGAGAACGACAACGGAGCTTCCCTCGAAACAACTGGGAAACTTTTCCCGAATCGAGGGAGGGGACCTACGGCCAGCAGGTCTTCCCTTGTTCTCCCGATCGCCGGTCTTCCCCATGCTCTCGTTCATTGACTGATCAAAAATCAGCTTCCCAAAACTCGTTGTTTTCAAAAGGTTCCTGTTCTTGTGAAACTGAAATAGGGCCTAAAATATTCACCTCTCACGACAGATTTCAGAGAAGCTTATTATCTCGCCCTGAAATCCGGACATAGATACCTTGCACTATGCTTGAGTGGCAAATCTGCTCCCCCAACTTGCGATGTGCGCAACCACCTCGAGACTGGCCAGTTTGCGTCACCGTATAAGCTGCGGCTTTGTTTTCTCGTTCAACATGCTCGGAGGGAGGCCATAGGAACAACCGTAAGGCGAACTTCCCTTGTTCTCCCCCGAGTCGACTGTTTCGAACGTCATTCATTGTGTATAATTTGAGGGGACAGAGACGAGACGTCCCCGTCCGGGGGGACGCCTCGCCCCTCTCCGCTCGGCCGAGTGATAGCGACCAAATCAGGTCTATTGTCCTCGGGAATTTGCCGCAAATACCTGAGTAGGTTTTAAGCCAAATCGCTTGTTTCCATGTTTGTTTCTGTACTAACATAAGGCGGCTTTTAACCCCAGTGAAATAAAAAATGCGTCAAATCTCGGCGAGTGATCCTAAACTTCATGCGGAGCTTTCAGAAAGGTAGAGGCCACCTTCGATCGCTCATAAGTCTGTTTTTCCGCAATACAAATACCAGTGTGCATGGGATCTGCCGAACTCGAAATACTTGAATGAGTCAAACTCAATGGATAATGTGCATCAATTGTCGCCATGACTTCCCCAAGTAGGTCCCGGAAACAAATGCTCAAGGCAAACAAATAAAAAGAATAACACGTTCCAAGTGAGCTAACTTGTTATAGCCCGAAATTTCACAATAACACGCACATGCAAACACAAATATATTTACACCAATTTATCAGTTTATGAATATTAGCCACATATCATTCATGAACACTAATGTTTAGTGCAATATAATGGATGCAGAACTAATGTCGATAAGTGGCAGAAAGCAGGTTTTCTCTCGTGAGCCTGTGCTGTTGGTCATACGCGACAGTGTTGAAATGCGCATTTTGCCTGTAAGCAATATTCTTTACCGCTGTTCTTAAATTCGATTCCTTCCAACGCCACACCAAAACTTTAAAAATGCTTCGATTCTGGACATGTTTTTATGTACTCAGACAGTAGGTGCGGGCGGATCGCTGGCATTTGGCGGACGGATCGACATCCCCCCGCCATCCGCCCGCCAGTAGCCAGCGATCCGCCCGGCAGTAGCCAGCGATCCGCCCGGCAATAGCCAGCGATCCGCCCGGTAGTAGCCAGCGATCCGCCCGCCATTAGCTTAGCCAGCGATCCACCCTCGATGCCATATTTTGGTTTCCGTGGGTTCCCACCACGGTCTCCGTGTGAGGGACGACCACCCCCCCCCCTAGCCGTGGGGACCATCCCCTCAGCTGCTAAAAATTATTCTTCGGCTTCTGAGTGATCCTTCAAGGCGACTTGAAGTCACCTTCCAGGATCGGCCTCGAAATGCCGAGTGACCATTCAGTTCGATGGAGCGCCTTTTACAATACCGCTCGTAGGATTTGGTCAGAAAGCGAGCGAGGTCGGGTTTTCGCGTCTTTTTCGTCTTCTTTGTATAACTCGCTTCAAAGTCAACTTTGAGCGAAACTAGGGAGATATTCGTGATCCTCGCGTTGGGGGCTACACAGTAGTTTACCCTTTGTGGTGATTACGTTGAGAACCACAGAAGTTTCGTAATCACCCAGGTTTGCGATTACGGTACCGTGATGGATGGTGCCCTCCCGTCTCCGCCTGCGTTTCCCTGTGTCTACCGTATACTGAGAGCTGGTTGATTGCGAAACTTCCATGGTTCTCAAAAAAATCCTTACAATAGCTACACCATTGGATAGCCCTCCACGCCTGAATTATGAATATCTCCCTAGTTTCTCTCAACTTTGACTTTGGAGCGAGTTATACAAAAAAGACGAAAAAGACGCGAAAACCCGACCTCGCTCGACTTCTGACCAAATCCTATGAGCGGTATTGTATACCCTTCGGTTTGTTACTCTGAGCACGATACTGATAACAGGAAAGAATTCGTCAATGATTGACAAGTTTCACCGTGTGAAATTTGAGCGGGCGGATCGCTGGCTATTAAAGCAGTGGCGGGCGGACCGCTGGCTATCAAAGCCCTGGCGAGCGGATCGCTGGCAGGTTGCGGGCGGATCGCTTCATCTCATAGCTCAGCGGGCGGATCGCTGGCTATCAAAGCTCTTGCGGGCGGATCGCTGGCAGGTTGCGGGCGGATCGCCGCTTTAGAGCTTGTCGGCGATCCGCCCGCTAGCGTAATCAAGTTTCCCAGGTGCCGCTATCCGCCATCCAAAACGCAGCGATCCGCCCGCAAGGGCTTTGATAGCCAGCGACCTGCCCGCCGAGGCAACGATGAGCAGCGATCCGCCCGCAACTGGCCGGCGTAGCGCCCGGAGAGGCCTTGATTGCCAGCGGTCGTTGTCTGAGTATCTTATGTAAGGGCAGGGTGATGTTATCTACAGTTGGCACGGATCACACTGGTCTTTTTGATTGATGCTAATTGCATTGGCGCAAACTATACCGTCATGAGAAAACAATACGGTCAGTAAAATATGCGCAATCAATGCCGATTATGTATATGGGGCGCTATTCGACTTTTCGGACTCGAGAGATCAAATAATGTCCTCCAAACATCGTACAGAGTTTTTTTTGCGGTGTTGAGCACGAACATGTAGTCAAGTCTAGGATAGATGATACATTGAGCATGAGAAAGTTGGGTCCGAGATGCTCTACCTACGCGTGGAAGACAGGCTGCATTTGCAAAAAAAACTGCCTCGATTTTTGTTGCTATCGTGGCGGTAAACAAGCGAAGAAGTGGAATCAAGAGGAAAAGGTTTACGAAATCACCGAATCTCAGAGAAAAAGCTACATTTTTGGAAAATAATGCTCAAAAGGCGTTTAGATTCCTGCCACGCCCATTTCGTATCATCATTTTATAGGGTTCCAATCTCAGGCCCCCAATCTTCGTGAATGATCTCAGCCAAGCTCAGATATTTGCTTGAACACAAGAGGTCGGATGTAATTTTCAGTCTCATGAAACCTTCAGAAGTCTTCGCCTAGACCAACTATCATGGATCGCGTCCCACTAATTTATTCCGTTTCCGGGCTCCAAAACTCGGAAACGGAACGGAACAGCCCAAAAAACACCGGAAATACGGAAACGGAACAGTTCCGCACAGCCATGGTGTTCAGAAAAGTTTTCCAGTTTTGGCTCAAAACCCTTTACCGTGACATATTTGGGGTCCTAATTACGGATCTAGAGTCCGTTTCTCGTTAATCTGAGGCTTAGAACAGGTTACGGTAGGTATGCCATTTAGCATGCGTAACCCACCTTGGTGTTCCGAAATTACATAAATGAACCTCAA
This sequence comes from Aplectana chamaeleonis, assembly GCA_029168955.1. Classification (NCBI taxonomy): domain Eukaryota; kingdom Metazoa; phylum Nematoda; class Chromadorea; order Rhabditida; family Cosmocercidae; genus Aplectana; species Aplectana chamaeleonis. The sequence goes on along the minus strand of JAPDOI010000847.1, from coordinate 236,977 downwards.
GTTCGAGTTTAGCACACCAACTAACCCGCCAGAGAAGTTTTCAGCTAGATCGTAATCTAATCTTATCTTAAACCAATAAATGGACCACATTGGTATTAAGCACTGCAAACAACCTATAGAGAGAAGTTTATAGGCAAATCTGTCGTGGCGTTTTCGAAATAATCGAGAGTCATATTTTGTCCTGGGGGCTTTCAACCAAACCTGTCGACATTTTTCGAAACTGCAAATGAACCCTGGATTAGAGTTCAGAACCCCAAATAACCCCTACGAAAGTTTTGGGCCAAATCCGAAGGGATGGCGCCGCCTTGCCCACGTCCCCCCCCCACTCGTGGAGTTGGGATCAAGCGCAATTGTGTAGTTTCCCGACGGGAACATAGAAAATTTACTCCGAAACTGGAGGGGTGGGGTCACAATTTTTGAAAAATTGTGGTGACCAAGGAGAAGCGACCGTACGGTCCTTATCGGAGCGAATTTCTGCTCCGCAGCTGCGGACAGCCGTTGTTGCAGCACGCAGCACGACGACGATAATCGTACTGGGGCCACCATTCCTCGCACGATTACTCCTTTCCCAGCACGATTGTCATCACGCTGCGTGCTGTAGCAGCGGTTCTACGCAACTGCGGAGAGGAATTTTTTTTCAAACAGAAATTAGTGAGAAGATGAGGAAAGCAGCTCCGCTGATTCCAACTCAATGGTCCACTTGACTTTGCATGAGGTAGGAGAGACTATTTGTACTAAATTATTCGATTTTCTTCAGCCAGTTTGATCGAAATTGAGGGTAAATGAAAATTTCACTCAGACCATCACCCCATTTCAACAAACTTCCAACAGATGGCGCTCCCCTCAACATTCTCAGATCCACTTCAGTGCTGAATCGCACCACCCGTCGAACTCTGTACTTAAAAATATGTGCAGTATCACCAAATTTCCCCTCCACCGCAAAAAAAAACATACCCTCACCTTTTTTTTGAAGAAACACGAATTACCAATTCGTTACAATCCAAATACCAGATCCATAACATCTTGGACTTGAGCCGTGACACACACTCTCGCCACGTCGTCGCCAGGAAAGATGAACCTAAAGAGATAGTGTTTACTTGAAAGTAATTGTGGAAGCATCAAGACATTTCTGGAAAAAGAACATTATTGAAGCGGAACGAATCGCCGGATCACCGTTTTGACAAAGACATAGGCTACGCAGCACACATTGTCACGCAGAGACACAGGCCACACCGACCCAACGGACAATAATGCATTGGCTGTGCAAAACGCCTCCGAACACGAATGCCCGCTAACGCGGTCGGCGCGCATGTCCAGTGGCCGTCGCGTCTAGAGTTTCAAGACGAGTTCCACCCGGAAGAAATCAGCTGTGTTTTAAATTGTTCCAAGACTTTTTGATCGTCGTTATTAGAATTGCTTAACACAAATCTGCATTCCGTTTATCGAATTTTCGTGGACTACGTACGCCATGTTACTGTGGGTACATATTAGCTTCACGAAGTCCAAAATTTATTTCAAAATTTCTCTGTGGGAGTGATTTGAGACGCCGAACACAAATCTAGTCTCTTTACCTGCATTGGGCGTTTCTTTCTGTTGTTTGTCTTTGACACGGTTCTCCCGTGTAACGAATCAAATCATACCAAATTTGAGGATCACTCGTCTATTTTCGAAACATTAGGGTACGGTCCAGTCAAAAGGCATTATGGATACCGTGACCTATCGCAATCCTCAGAATAGCGACAAAGGGACAACAGATTCGTGCTTAGCGCCGTAAATAGATCCCAGTTTAAATCGAAACAGGAAAAAATCCCTGAACACCCTCAAAATTCCTACCTTATCATATCGAGAAGCAACGCTAGTTCATATTTGAAAATAACGAGAAGGGTCTTTGGTACTCTCCCTTTGGGTCAGTTCAGAAGGCAGGTCTCGAGGATTTTACTCTCTTCTGAAATGTAGCATAATAATTTTTCCCTTTTTTCGGGAGGGATCGGTTTGGCTTTAGTGGTGTTTTTTTTTTCTCTCATTTATCGGCCATTTTTTTCTGTGTTTGTGTGTTTTCTTATTGCTTGCTTTGTATTTGTGATTTTTTTCGCGCATTTGCCTTATGTAAATGTAATGAACATAAACATAAACATAATGAAAACACTCTTTTCTGGAATCCCTCGGGCATTTAGGAATTTTCGATGACTTAATATTCGGATGACGGACTATCATACACTTTCAGCACCATAAGCACTTTTTAGACCCTGCCTTGATTCTTGAAGATCCGAAATTCAGTAAACTCGAGACAACGAAACACCCCCGCTTTCAATGTAGGCTCTGGACCAGTACTAGGTTTGAGATGTTTTTTTCTTCCTAATTAACTTCCAAAATGACCGCCTCGGCCCATGTCGGGTTTTTGAAAGCAAAAGAGTCTAAAAACACACCGAACGGGTTTGGTGTTCACCACAAAATGAGAGCAGACGAAAGCCCACCCCCCCCCCCCCACAAAAACAGGCTTTACCCATCAAATGGTTACCTAAATCACGCACAAATAATCATTTGAGACAATTTGGAACAAAGGCTTACCTCATATTCTGGGAAAGATAGAAACAGCTGCAGCCAACTGTTTTCCATCGGGTGAAAAATCTCCAGTAACGCCCGACGCGACAGCCACTCGGGACGCACGCCGACCAAGCGTACGGAAATCAGCGTACAAACGCACTTCACGGCCGTTTCCAAGGTAAAAATTCAAACGGGAAGGGGCGCTATGGGATCTCACTTAACCAAAACGACTTTTCCACTCCGCAGCACGATCTAAACACCAACCCATGATTTGCCTCCCCTTCCATGACCAGGAGAGGTGTCGTAGGAATCTTAACCAAATTGAAAGTTTGAGGGGGGAACAGACAAATTTTCAGCTGAAACACAAAGCATAGTAAAATCTTCCACGCTTGACAGAGATTTCACCTACTGCTTTGAGTTTTGAAATTTGCACCACCGATTTTTTTCAAATTGCCACAAACTTCGAAAAAAAAAAGCTTCTTGAATATGTTGCGAATAAGGGGTGATCGTGGACTCACCGAGACCTAGGGAAACCGGCTCAATTAGAATCGTATGCGCGCTGCAGCTGCAACTATCCGCAACAGTGGATTAGAAATTTGTTTAAGGACAGCACACGCTGCATTACGGCTCCTTATCTTTACACGTGTCTTAACTCGCAGATTTTCAGATCATATAGAGTTCTGCGCGCTGCGGATTGCGACAATTAGGGGACATATAGGGCAACTACGAAGCCAGCACTCGCCCTCTGTTCCCTAACATCGTCGCTCGCAGCTCTATATACGAACTTGACCTAAGGAGCACTGATAAAAAGTCTCTATGCGCGATTTTTCGTAGAAAGGCGTAATATCCGCAGAGATCTGCGAATTGTTTTGTGACACATGTGTACACTTGTGGGGCGTCGTGTGTTGCGAGCACTCGTATGGGTTCTGAAAATGAGAGGGAGGCAGACCTTGCTCTTCCGCCTTCGTTTGCGGCCCGGTGGAAGACTTTTACGCGCGAAACTGGAGTCGACGCGACAGCATGCAGAAAGAGTCAAGTGAATTGGCGTGCCCTGGGAACATAAGTTACTTGCTTCCTTTCATTCTATTTTACTTAGTATTTCCGTTGCCGTGCTGACGACTCGCCAACGCGATGGTGAATATACCGCGTTCGCCAAGCGCGCCATAGTCACCAGCACAACGCGTACACACGAGTGAGAATTGTCATGGAGAAAGATTCCATGACACTGCTTACCTGCGTGCACTCGCTCCACGGTCTGGTGTGGGTCGCGGCAATACCTTAACCTCACCATCATGCGGACAAATTTTTAACCCCCGACACGGGATGCACTACTAGGAGAATGTCACGAAATCGAATGAAAAATTTGAACCATGTTTTAAGACTTAGCGAACTGCTCAACTGCTCGTTAAAGCTGGGATGTCGCATCACTTTTCACTTCGCTGCGTGCAACACTGGTCACCTGGGCGCCGCGTGCTGCTGCCCCCTAACTCGCCCTCGTTCATATAAAATCTTTCTTGCCTCATGACATACGGCTGAAATCTCAGAAGTGGGTGGAATTTTGGCAAGCGTGAAATATTTCAAGGCGTCTGGAATAGGAAGGAAGATTTTCGAGTTGAACTTCACATTGGTGACAATTCAGCGGGACGGGGGTCCCCCCCGCTGAATTTTCACCAATGTGAAGTTTAACCGATTCTCTGTTCATTTCCAGCCGCCTGCACAGGCGGATGAACAATGTCCACTGCCTCTGCGCAGACTGACGAATATGTTGATCCCATTCTATGATAGTAAAACAGTGAATAGAGAAAATTAAGCATGACTCATACATATCTTCCGTCTCGGAAAACAATGAACTATGTCCCCTCGCGCTTGTGCGGAGTGAGGGCAGGGTTCAGCAGGGTTGTGACCCGCCACAACGGGGGTCGTAAAATTTTTGAACATTTTTCTGGAAAAGAATGAAAATCTGGGGCGGGGTCGCAAAACTTCTGGAAAAAATAGGATGTATCAAAACCACTGGGAAGGGTAAATGAGGTAAGATTAATCAGTCGGGGATGAGATTTATGCATTTTCAACAATAAAAAAGTAGATTATATACAGAGAAGCTGTTTAAAACGTGTCGCATGCTATAGCTAAGGGAGAAATTAGCCGAAATGGAACTCACGTGAGCGACTACGCCGAAAAAAATAAAGATAGAAAAAATGAAGCTAAAAAAATTCGTTCTCGGAGCCCCTGGGGGTCGTAGAATTTTGGGATTTTTTTATAAAAAATATGAAAAACTTGGGGGGGGGTCGTAGCCGCGACAAAAATCGCCACCGCGGCCTGCTCAGCCCTGAGTGAGGGTAGAGACAGCAAGAAAATGTGGGGGAAAAGGAGACGCAGCATACTCGCGCAGTCGTACGCGATAAACGGAAATAAATTTCACTCCGAAACAGAGGATATGCACGAGTTTCAACGTTCAGAAAAGTTCACCTGCAGTCATCCAGAGGCCCTTCCGATGAAGTAGACGGGTGGTTTGCCAATCGCGAGCATCTTCTGAAAAATTAACGTAGATTACTCGCTTGAAAAATAAACACATCTGTATGCGTTTGATTATTTATTAGTAGTAATAGGCATCCAAAAAGTACTGCAAGGATTTACCCTAATGTTGCATCCATGAGATCAATTGAAATAGAGGTCTTAGCGAGAAGAAAATTACGGTTTTATGAGTAATCTATCTGGGGAAGTTACTGGAAGTATTACGATTAATTTAAAAGAGATACCTCTCTAGAGACCAAAAACTGCTAGCTTCAACAAAAAAATGTTTTCACACTCATCCATGAAAAAGTTAGTCCGATTGTAGCAACGTTAGCAATGGTACAAAAGAATTACATTTAAAAAAAATTCCAAGGTAAGAAATCTCCTTACATCAAAAGTATTTCAAAATTCCTAATACCAATAGAAAATGCATTCGAACGACTGAGATTTTGCTCAAAAAATGTCTTCAGCATTAAGGGGAATGATGAGGAAATACTAGAAACAGTGTAGGACAAAACAAAAGGAACAATGATGGGACAAATGGCAAATAAAATCGAAGACGGATCGATCGAGCGGTGGCCGGCTAGGAAAAGAGCATTGCACTCGCGCCAGTCAGTGTGGCTGGCGCTAATATAGTTTGCGACGACCTCGCATGGTGGACGAAAAAGTCCTCCGCACCACTTTTTCTCTTTCAAACTGGCAGTCTCTCGCGCCTCCGCCGCCGCTGCGCTGTTTCGCATTTCTCTGCTCACCTCGCGAAGAGGCAGGGACTGCTGCCAGTCTCAGCGATCGCGTCAGGGTGCCCGAAACCATGAGGCTCACTCGCAGAGAGCTCCAAATAAGCAAGAACAGGATGGAAAGCCCAGGACCATTTCGTGTCAAATTTGGAGGATAGACCATTTTGAGGTCGGGGAACACTATGAATACGGTTTAAAGCCTGCATGTTGCTATACCGCCTCAATATGGGCTCTTTTTGTGAGGTCGAAACTCGCAGAATACCTGCATGTTTCGATCATTTCGAAACTCTTAGTTCCGGAGGGATTACTACCACCCCAGATTTCAAGTAAGCTCAGTGCTGCTTTGCAGAAGCCTCTGCGAAGCCTTGACGTAGGATGGGTGCAGCACTGAAGTAAGCTTATTGTACGTTCGAGGAAAGGATGCTGCGCCTTCAATGAAACTAGGTTGAAGCAATCAACCTAGATACTCTAAAGCCGTAGAAAGCTTGCCCAGAGAGTTCTGAGTAGGCAGGGTTTGGGGCGTCGGCGCATTTGATCATTGCTGTGCGAGTGCTGTAGATAATCAATAGTTGGTGTCTCAACGGGGTTTCGGCTGCCCCACTAGAGTGAGGACCGAATATTCGAGTTCGAATAAATATTCGAATTTTTCGAACGAATTCTCATTCGAACATTCGATTCGGAAAGTGTGAATATTCGAACATTATTCGAATTCGACTATTCGCAAAAGGTGCATATTCGAATATTATTCGAATTCGACTATTCGGAAAAGGTGAATATACGAATATTATTCAAATCTGACTATTCGCAAAAAGTGAATATTCGAACATTATCCAAATTCGATTTTTCGCAGAGGTGAATATTCGAACGTTATTCCAATTTGAATACCCGAGCTGATTTAACAAAAAATATGAACATCAGCCCTAATGTATGAAGGAATCGACATACCTTTCGAGACTGATGTCATTTTCTTCACTACTCCATTGTTACATTTTTCTGAACGCAAGATCTAATTTTTTCCCAACACCGTCTGATGAGGCTACTATGGCGGTTCAAACAGGGGGAGCCACATGGCAATCGCACTTGGCCACTCCCATTTTTTTCATGCCGCTGCGCAATGATAACACCAACTTTCGTTGGGTGGAGCATTGTACTCCACCAACCTTCACCTTTGAGCAGGTGAAGGGGGAACATCATTGGGAAAACCGGTGACAACCGGTGAAACGCCCCGAAAAAAAATGAAAGTGACCAAACACTCATGCAAGTCATTTTCAAGATTGGGTGGGTGTCACTGCCGGTTTTTCGTCCATAACTTTTTTGTGCTTGGAAAAAGAATTCTGCGTCAACTTGTGCCTCCAGTTTGGAAAAATATTTTCTCGATCCTTCAGCCTAATTCATTTTACGAAACACCGGTTTTTCGCTTATAACTCTTTAACCTGGTCAGGGTTGTTTTTGAAATCTACGTAAAATTCTATGTCGAACGGAACTTCTTCACCTTTCGCGCCGGGGTGGAGTATTCAAATATGAGTAGAGTAATTAGTATATCTGATAAAGTCGCGCTTTTTAGAAGAGATGTTAGTCGTTACCTACATCATAGAGAAACAGATTCCCTTTCAGTTGTCTAGCTTGTAACGTAAGAAGCTGCAAATTTGTTGTTTTTTGATTACATGTTGTGTTGTTGTCACATGCGCTTGCGCGTGTAACAAAAGTAAAAGTAAAAGAATGATATATCGGGTTCCTAATTTTGCTTGCTCCATAAGCCAACCAGTTCGGTGGAGCCGAGCCCCGTTGTTGGCTCCAGCAGAACTCTGAGCCTCTCATTTAAAGGCATCGTACGCGCTGAAAACTACTCACCGTTTTTTTGAGTTCGAATCATTGGTTGGGCCCGTTAGAGAACTTCGGTAAAGTTTGTGGGGACACCGACGCCTTATTGGGAAGATATGGGAGATCGAATCCTTCGAAATCCGTCAAAAGAGGCCGGCCTTCCGACAGCCATGTGGCAAAAATACAGAGCGGCAAGTAGCTTATGAACAAGTTATATCGCGTAAGATAGTGGAAGTTGACGTGTCACTTGTTGTTAAGCTACTTTGCTTTCTCTATTTATGCCACATGGCTGTCGGAAGGCCGGCCTCTTTTGGCAGATTTCGAAGCATTCGATCTCCAATATCTTCACAATAATGCTTCGGTGGCCCAACAAACTCTACCTACGTTCTCTGGCGGACCCAACCAATGACTCGAACCTGAAAAACGGTAGGTGGTTTTTAGCGCGTACGATGCCTTTAAACCATAGAGGCGAAAGTACCCTATGGAGATAACTATGGAGCTCGGCTCCACCAAACTGGCTGGCTTATGAGGCAAGCAAAGTTAGTTAGGCTCCTCGAATAAGCTCATTAGGCTAAGTTAGAGCGGAAAAGTTGATTTTGAAGCATTCTTTGCGTTGTAGCCCGTACAGGTTTAGAGATGAGTCGTGCCTTAATAATTTCAATTGTAGGTGGAAATAAAGCTTTAGAAGAAGAATACAACTTGTTATTGCTGCTCACTTCGTAATTGCGCGATATCGCTATGGATGCCTAAATTATTCGTCATTCGAATATTCGAATTTCGAATATTCTCTCGTTCGAAATAAAAAATGAACGAAATTATTCGAAATTCGTTCGTTCGAAATAAGAAATGAATGAATTTATTCGAAATTTGTTCGTTCGAAATGAAAAATGAACGAATTTATTCGAAATTCGTTCGTTCGAAATAAAAAATGAACGAATTTATTCGATATTCGTTCGTTCGGTCTTTTTTTAAAAAATTCCTCACTCTATGCCCCACCCTCCTTCGTAGGGTTTGCGAGGGAACGATTTTTCAGTGCTAGCCTGACCCCTTTTAGCTCTCGCGCTGCTATCATCAAACGCGCCGACCATCCAAACCCTGCCTAGCCCCAACCTAACCCGCCGCGTACGTGCATGCCGCCACCGGAATGGCCATGAAGACTAGAAGTACTTCCCATATTAGAAGCAAAACATTAACGACATTTAGGCAGATTCTTAACTTTTTCAGTGATTAAGAAGAAGTTTTTGGCTACAAATGAGCAGCTCTACCAACATATATTTTCTACGTATAATCCGAATTTGCCGCCTATCTATACAAAGAGTAAGAACCAGATTGCTATTTGATAACCTGTTTATGTACTGCTTTGAGTTGCTCTTGATGTCGACGATGGGTGGGTACTTATTTTGGTATTTGGAGATTTCTTCCGAGTTAATGAATATTTCAAATATGGATTTTTCGAAATGTTCGAATGAGTCAGTTTATGGATTTTTCAAAAAACTACGGATTTTCCCAATTTCCGAAATTTTTCGAATATGGATGTTTAGAATTTCACAATGAATGAATTTTACGAATATTGCTTTTTCAGAAATTCTCGAATAATTGAATAATTATGGGAGTCCTCGACTGAATGAACGTTTCAATATCACCTTTTCAGAAACGTCGAATGAATTAATGGTTCAGAAACTGCCCTCTCTAATCAAATCAATTGAATATTCGAATATTCATTCGAAAATTTGAATGTTTCTCGATTATCCGACTACTGAAATAATCTCCAAGCATTTGAATCCGAGATACCAAGGATTACATAGCGGACTCAATAATGTCTATAGCTTCAGAGTCTCTTCAAATTCTTGCATTTATTGCCGGCAACTATAACAATGGTGAAGTTCCACAACAAAATATTACCCCAACACGTATTTGCTTGACTAAAAATCTGTAGTGGAGCAAAAGGAACGACCGAGAATCGTTGAACGGACCTCAAGGTCGTTCTAACATTTCAAAACAACCTAGTGTGAAGGCTGCGTTACATAAACTCCGTTCAGCGGCTCTTCGAATCGCCGATCATAAACCCGAAGTTCAGTCACCCGTTTCCGAAAGATTACACTACGATACGGCAGTTAAAGAAGTTCATGTCTGAGACTTGAAGCCGTTCAGTCCTCATCGTTATCCTTTTCTCATTGCCAGCCGGGCTGGTCAGAACCCAGCCATGTATGCGGTTTTTTCTTCACTGTAGCCCAACCTCACCCAAACGCTGACTTTATCTCAAACTTCGGAAAATTGTAGGTTCGAGCAGGGGGTGGTTCTGATAACATCTGCCTGAACTCCAGGAAGTCCAGGACATTGCTGCAATTGTTTTCTGCATGCGTTACACACCGCAGATGCCAGCAATGATAGCTTCGAGTTGGCTGGTCTCCCACGGTTCTGAGATTCTGGTCCTTGCCGCAGTTTTCCAGCACTAATACGGAGGAGTAAACTAAAAGTAGAAATCAAAGTTTACGTGGGGATTCACAGTCTTAATCCCTCGTTTTGAGTTGGAGGATATGATGCTTATCAGGTTTATCACACAAAAATCTCCCTATCATTGTAATATTTTGCCGTGACAGACCGCTTCGCTGTTTGCACGGCCATAACTCGTTTGAACGAAATGCTGTCCTTATCGGAACGAAAATGTTTCTGCAACAGGGTGTTCCACACGTTTAGATCCTTTTTAGAGGCAGTGTTCACGATAAAAGTCGTTTTTCTATTTTTCCGCCTATCTTGAAAAAGGTCCCATGCTGATTCCAGTGATGTCCCTGGAATCGTACAACACTCCCTGAAAACGGAGTTACGGTCCCTCGAAATTTAGCCAGGGAAGCATTGTGGACGAGTTGTCCGTGGCTTGTTACTCCCGTTTTTTGCAGCCGATGTGTGCGAGCTTATCTAAGCAAAGAGAGAAGTTGAGAGTGAAGGGAAGAAGGGGGCTTTTGATCGGAAACCATCGCTCATGTAACCACGACTTCAGAGCAACTGTTATAGGACGTGGGCGGAGTGGCCCGATGGGTTGGCTGGCCTACGAGATTTTCACCCACTTACCGGCCGTTTTTCGTCACACTTCCGTTCTTAATCTTCTTAGAGGGACCCAAAGCTTACGTTTTACCAAAAAAACGTGCAAGTTTTTCTTCGTGAACACTGCCTTTAAATAAAAATGTTTTAGCTATGACACTAGGTGCGTTCAGGGCTTTCACCAGTGGCCAGAGTAATGTTCAGGAATCTCCTTTTAGAGTGTATCCTAATTTTACTGTCATAAGTGGCTCAGATTTTACATTTTTACCTTGCAGTTTTCCTTTATCCTCCTCAGTTATATTAGATTCCATTGTGCATTATGGCTTGACATTTTTTTTCCTACACTTTATTCCGTTGTTTTTTATTTGTTTCAAGCACGTGCGACTATATTGTCCATGTCCAAGAAAAAATTTAAAAATAAATAAAATTACGCTCCGCAGTTGCAAAGGACCGCTGTAGCAGCATGCAGCAGGATGGTAATCGTGCTGGGAGAAAGGATAATCGTGCCGCGACTCGGTGGTCCCAGCACGATTCTCATCGTGCTGCCTAATGCGAGAGCGGTCGTCCGCAACTGCGGAGTGGAATTTCGCTCCGATAAAGACAGTAGGCTACACTTCTTCTTCAGTCGTTCGAGTTTAAGAGGGAAGGGAAACCCCTGGTTAATGCGGAATGTTGGCAGACAAATAAGTAGGCGCGGACCAGCTCTCTGGCAACGGTCATAAGGTCCTAGTAATGCAGTAGCGGAACGCCAAATCGATGCACCCTGTCAGCAAACATTCACCGTCTAGGATTGACGCTGAGGGGCACTGTAGGGCCCAACACCTGCCTGCAAGTCCGAAGTTCACATTTTTGCTAAGTATGGGTTACGAGAGAACTATGTCCCGGCTTTGAGAAGCTAGACTCAATATTCTACCGTTTAAAGGCAGTGTTCACGATAAATTTCACTTCCAATATCTCCACGGTATACAAAAGGTCTGGTGCCCTATAAAGCAAGGCATGCTTGAAAAGGACGCGAAAGTCGCGTTTTTGAGCCAAGATAGGTCCTCCATTGTTTACGTTGATTTTCGAGCGTGGAGAAATTGACCGCTAGAAGGATGATACCTATCAGAGCAATGAAGCGATCAGCTCACTTATCAGCACTTCCTTGACTTGATCATTCCTGTAATCTGAGTCTTCAACTGTTCATTCCGAGGGGGTGGATCTCGAGCACAGGGCAGTTCTGGCACACCAAAACGCTTGTTCGCAGCCGTTATTTTGTCACTCCTGGCTCGTTTTCTACCGTTCTTTCAACACTGGGAGCCCAGAAACCTTCTCGCCTATCATTTCACTGCGGAGAGTCACCGATGATGATCATCGTGAACGCTGCCTTTGAAACCTTCCGCACCCCTTGAAAAAAGCTTTTGAAGAAACTTCACCAGCTGGGAGTTCTTCTCTCAAAGGCACTGTTGGCCCACAGCTGGGCCTACACCTAACAAGGGCGTCTTTTCCGGGGAGGAGGCGTCCTGAAAAAAGTTCTGCTGAGACTTGTGGGGATGGATAGAATAATAATAATCTATGTTGTGTTTTTTCTATGGGCCTTCCAATGTTCCAGAAAAAGAAAAAAACCTATCGAAACTACCTGTAACATCCTACCCGGAGCAGCTGGAGTGAGTTGATATGCTCTGCACACAATCATTTACAACAAAATTGCTCAATACAAGGTTTGCCGGTTTGATTCTAGCCCATTCGTGAAATATAAGCTGTTTCCGAGCTCATTCTGCATTCCATTCCTCTAACCACTCGAATGAATAACCATAGCCATCGAGCAGGGATGGTCGAGAGGTTTACGCAGGGGAGTGCTAAGCCACGAAGGAATGCTGAGGTTCGTGTTCGATTCCCGCAATGCATCCTCTGAAAAAATTGTTTTGTATCTACTTGATTATTTATCCACGAGGTTTCTCATTCTCATGTTGACTTGCTTTTTCCAATCTTATTGGGATTACAATTTCTATCGCGTGAATCCCTGAAGTATATAAGCATCTCCTCACTTTATCCAAAAAACTATTGTTCTCAGCTTCTTGTGCTAGCATTTCGGGTTCGTTGAGGAATATTGTGATGTGAGCATCGTGTAACTTCGTATTACTTTGCTCAGGTTGAAGAAAACATCTTTTTTTGAACACATAAAAGTCGTTTGCGAATCATCGTAGAAAAAGCATTGCCATTGTAAGAAGCAGAGCGATGAACCCTTTCTTGATAGTCATCATCATGCCCACAAATTTGAATCTCAGAAGGCGACAATCGGTTGCCTTATATGTACATCTGCTAACCTTTCATCGAAAACTACTAAACACGGCTCAATCACAGAGAATTTTTTTTGATTATCTAGAGTTGGGGGTGAGTGAGTACATGGCGGAAAAAAGTCAAATTTTTTTCCATACTGATCCAAATAAAAGAGATCGAGGTGATCGAGAGAAAAGAGAATTTTCTCTTCTGGAAATCCGAAAGCACAGCCATGGTGGACGGTTTAAGAGAATGCGCCCTCTAATTTTTCATGTTTCTCCCATTGTTCACTCTACCGGAAGGTCCATAGTGAAAACCCAACATACAGTAATGTTACTCTATACATGATCCACAACTCTCGCAAGAACTTTTTTTTATGGCGTCTCCTACCCGAGGGGTCGTCCCTTGTAAGTAATGAGAAAACGCGAATATTGACTCAGAACCCACACCAGGAAAAGTTTCTTCAAACGCTTCCAGGGGTGGGAGAAGTCTTAAATGTCAGTGTACAGAGTGAAGTTTTTCAATGCTAAGGTTTTTCCAGATAACTGAGCTACTACTTAAAGGCAGTGTTCACCATAAATCTCGTTATCAAGTTTTCAGTGTGAAACACTACGCTGGCAGATGCTAGAGGTAATAGGGTCGAAGAAAGCAGCGAAAACGGGCCAGAAAACGATAGAAATGGGCGCGAACTGATGATTTCTTTAACCCAGTCCGCCTGCCTAACCCGCACCGCCCCCCCCCGTTCTGAAGAGCTTGTGGCACCGCGAACGATTTCGATGGCAAATAGCCAAGCAACTCCGTCTCGTCCAGCCAGATCGATTTCACATTTCGCCATTGGCCAGCAGGGAGCTAGCAGGGCGCGGAAGCTTGTCCGCGTCCTGGACCTGTGCGTACGTGAGGAACCCCTATTTTAGCTTATCCTAAGCGCTTTTCTTCGCCGTTTCTTCACTATTCGAAGGCTCACGACAAAACGAACCCTTTTTTTGAGTCAAACTTCAATACGATATTAATCGCGTTCACGTGAAAACCTTCTTAAAACCTAATTTCTGAATTTTTCAAGTATGCAGGGTAGCGCCCTTTAGTGTCCATCTTGGACTGTGAAAGTTGGTATTTAGAGTAAGCTGACCACGCTCGGATCAAATCCACAGGACTGTTCGAACACACCAGCTATAGGTGGGGGAGGAGGGGAGAAAACGGTCAAAAAATTACCTAATTACGCTCCTGGGGAAGGGTACGAGCAAACCTGGCATTGAAGGAGGATGTCTGAGCAAACCTGGCTAGCCTCTCGTGCAGTACCCTGGTTTGGGATGCACGATGCGGGCAACCTCGCAGCGACTGCAGGGTTTCGCACTTGGACCAACGCTTCGTTGGCCCACGGCCAGTATTGCCTGGCCAGCCTGATGAGGAATGGGCATTGAACAGAACATTAGACAACAGACTCTCGGACAGTCGGGGCTTAGTACGTCGGCACAATACCGTTAGTACGCCGGCACAAAGGGATCGGTAGCACCTGTGTTGTATCTGCTGGTAACAGCAGGATATGCTGGAAACGACCAGGAGATCCTGCTGCTTCTGTTGGCGTACTAACGTTTTGTTTATCATGGCACGCGTGCTATTGCCAGCCCCTCTCCTAGTATCTGCTGTCACTCTCCTCCATTGATTTTTCTGATACGAATGAACATTGCAGCATGCTCTTGTATGACGGCGGCGGGTATATAAGGCGGCCAGTCTCGCTGAGGGGGCAGTTGGCCGTTTGAGGCCAGTCCGAGGAGGTGACCTTGTGTCACTTTTCGGACGCTAGTTTTGAACGCTGAGCGGATCATCCCCATGACCCATTGCGAGGAAAGCCTCCTCGTCGTGGACCGTGGCAAAGATGCGGACGGCGGCGGGGATGGCTTCCTTGCTGCTGGCTGTGACAAGAATTATACCCAACACCGGTAAGGAGGGTGGCCGTCCAAATTCTGTCGATAACACTATGTAACAAATTTTAACTTTTTTCTGTTCCTGGGTTGAAATTGTGTTTTCCCAACTCGTTAGGTCTAGAACAGATAGAAAATCGCTGTTATTCCAGGTAACCTTCGCTTTTGTGACTATGACAATGAAATTTGGAAAATCGCGTATTTATGTAAGACTATTCTTGTTCCTCGCTTCTAAGTGTTATATTTCAATTGTTCATGTCTAATGTATGTGAAAAATGACTTCATTTGGCACAAACTTTGCTTACACGACGACAGAACAAAGAAAACTCTTTTTTTTTGAAATTAGAAAGATTTTTATTCATTTTCGGCACTATATACATGTAAAAACAAAAAATGCACAAGGAATAGACAAACACAGTCGGAAACCACTTGACAAGCTTCAGAAATGTGTAGATATTTTAAATTTACGATTTTACTGTGAATCACTCTCTCGAAGTTGCACCCAAATGTAGTCCCCCCTCTTGGTTTCGTTATACTATCATTGGTAACGACGTTCAAAGTTCAATATATCTTTATGAAAGGGTTCGCCCTGCTCGTTGAATTTTTCAAGATGCGAATCGATTATATGGACTTTCGGAGGCGTTCCGCATCCCAATTTTGCTTATGGTGTTATGAGAGTGCGCCAACTCCTCATAGCTTTCAGCTTTGTGATCACCTACGAAGCCGTGAACAACTGCGACGGAATTGCTCCAAGCCGTTCTCTCTGTCCTGTTCAACAGCCTTGCAAATCCTCCCACTATATGATCCTCTTGATCTGTGGTCCGACGAATATACCAGCCTGACCTTAGCCTCGGACAGAGTCGTTATTAAGGACAGTACAACGAAACATGATCAGGGACTACATTTGGGTGCAACTTCGAGAGAGTGATTCACAGTACAATCGCAAATCTGGAAAATCTACACATTTCTGACCCTTGTTGAGTCCTTTCCGACTGTGTTTAACTATTCCTCGTGAATTTTTTGTTTTTACCTATTAGTAATGTCGAAAATGAATAAAAATCTTTCTATTTGCACAAAAAACGGCTTTTCTTCGTGCTGTCGCAGTGTAAGCGAAGTTTGTTTTCAATGAAGTCATTTTTTCACAAACTTTGGACATGAGCGATTGAAATATAACACTTAGAAGCCAGGAACAAAAATCGTGTTACATAGTTTAATAAGCCTTAGAACGCCAGCATACGTTGGCAGGATATGCTGCCGCAACCAGCAGCTTCTGCACACAACGAGCGTTAGTACGCCAGGTTTGCCCTGGCGTACTAACTGTATTGTGCCGACGTACTAGGCCCCGACTGTCTGAGCTGTACAAAGAAAAGATCAATGTTCATAATGTCGACTTGATCTGCTTCCCTTTACGAGATCGACTAACCTTATTTGAATCGCACATAGTAAAATTTGCGCAAATTTCGTTCCTAATGATGTTATGTCCAGCTCATTAAACCTCACCTTGAGGTTTCACGTAAATTAGGATGAGAGTGAAGTATCCTCAATGGTTTGCAGGTTACGCAACCGGCCACCAAGATTCGTGGCAAAATGGCTGTAATCCGCGCAACTCGTGAATGTCGCTGTTGCGAATACTCGACTATTATCACCAGAACTTGGCCGAATATTGGGGAAAACGACTACTCAAATTCATCGAATAAACCGAGCATTCAAAAAAACGATCATAGGAATTTTCCGAGTAAACCGACCACTTGGAAAAAGAACAGATATTTCGATTTTCCGAATAAACCTAATATTCAATAAACCGAGTATTCGAAAAAACGAATTTTTCGATTTTTCAAATAAACCGAACATTCGAGAAAACGAATGTGTTTAATTTCCGAATAAGCCGAATATTCAAAAAAACGAAATTTTTGATTTTCCGAGTAAACTGAACATTCGAATATTCGAAAATTTGAAGGTTCCAATATTATTAGACTCGGACCAAAGTGTAGTCAGTACGTATAACATATTGAACAAACTTTGTTGAGGATCAAAAAATGGCTCAAGACCTGATCATCCAGATGTGGACGTCGTCCTGATTACCTTGATGTATGCGAAGCTCCTTGAGTTGGTCAGTGCAAATGAACCTACGACATGTTAGCAACAATTCTCAAATTAGGTTCAAGGCAGTGTTCCCGATAATCTTCGATCCCGTTATAACATGCTAAAACGGAGGTTTGGTCCCTGGGTAGAGCTCAAATGACCAAGAAAAAGGGAAACACGAGCTAGAAATACATAAGAAGCTGTACTTTAACTGCGATTCTTTACTGTCAGAGAAACTGTTTGATGCGAAAATTAAATTACCTGTGTGAACCACTCCTTTAAAATCCTCTACTCTTACTAGTCAGTTGCTCCATTTTTTCCTTCGTGTCCTAACTAATAGTGTTCTATGTAACATTCCCTTTCCTTCTCGGTTGACCTTCACTTACCATTCAGAACCACCGAGAAATCCTTCATCTTACCGTGCATGTAGTCCTGGCCAAAAGTTATCTCAGGCAAAAAAGCGGACTTACCGCGAAGAAGACTAGGGCCGATCGCGTGATCGACGACGATCAACCCGCATTTTGTGCGCGGTTAGCGCTAAAAGGCCAGGCGGTCGGTCCGCCTAGAAGAGAAACGGACTCAACGCGAACAAGACTAGGCCCTCAGACATAGGAGCGGACTTATCGCGACGCATAATAGGAACAATCGCGTGATCGACGGCGATCGAACCGGTATTTGAGGGCGATCAAACCGGCAATTGGAGCGATCAACCCGTCTTTAGAGCGCGGTCAACACTAAAAGAGCAGGCGATCAGTACACTTTCATCATAATAGCACATACCGCGCACAAACCTTCAGGACGTAGCCGTAGGCCTGCGTGCTGTCAACCCTACAGGGCCAAACAAGTTTTTTCCACGGGTGGCCCTCGAAAGTAAACAGTATGGGGTTCTATGGAGCCCCCCCCCTAGCCACAAACACAAAAGGTCACCGTCGCTAGGGAAGGTGCGGCTAAAAATTTATCATTGATTGTATCTTGAGCTACCGCGGCTATCTACAGCTCAACAGAGCGAGGCATGTTTAGATAGCCACAACCGTCAAGGATACAATCATTATATCATTCTCAACCGTACCTCCCGTAACGACAGAGGTCGCTTGTTATTCTCAACTATGGGCGCTCACTTAGAGGCAGGGTTGAGCAGGCCGTTGTGGCGACTTTTATCGCGGCTACGACCCCCCCATTTTCCTTTCTTTTTCAAAAAAAACTAAAATAAAATGTTACGACCCCCCTGAGACCAAAAGTTTTCAAAGCTTTTTTTAGTGTCTAATTGTCAATTTTGTCAAAAACGTGTCAATTTTCTAAACAGCTTCCCTGTACATAATCTGCTTTTATATTTTTGAAAATGCATACACCTCTCACGCGGCTGACTATTCCTACCTTATTTTACCTTACCATGTGGGTTGGAAATCCTATTTTTTTCCAAAAATTTTACGACCCCTCCTCAAATTTTCATTTTTTTCCGAAATTTCCAAAAATTTTACGACCCCTCGTTGTGACCAGTCACAACGCTGCTCAACCCTGCTTAGAGGTCACCCAAGAATGACTTGGATGGCCTACAATACCGGAAATCGGTCTACAAATCGAGACAAGACTCAATTTTCACTCGCTACGGGCCGGATTCATACTTATCGCGACAAATGAAGAGAAGCTGTGCTTACAATCCTTATCGACCAAAAATCTATATGCATCCATGGACGATTGAAATAAACTCTGTATCGCGTCGGC
This sequence comes from Aplectana chamaeleonis, assembly GCA_029168955.1. Lineage (NCBI taxonomy): Eukaryota > Metazoa > Nematoda > Chromadorea > Rhabditida > Cosmocercidae > Aplectana > Aplectana chamaeleonis. The sequence goes on along the minus strand of JAPDOI010000847.1, from coordinate 218,343 downwards.
GGTGAATATGGTTCCAGGCCATTTTCACTAATTCTCAGTCTTAAAATCAAAATAGATATAATTTCATTTTCGTTCGCATCTTGAACAAATCGCAAAGGCACTTAAATGTACTGGACGCACAGTTATGTGAGTCATTAAAGAAAAATTCGAATAATGCCTAGTGGATACTGGATACTTAATACTACTGTGGATAATGGATACATAGAGTTGACGTAATAAATTTAATCTGAGGAATGGACGGGGCTGCGACGGTAGATCGCCGCGCGCGAATCGAAATCCCGTTGGCCAAAGAGGCCGCCAACACCGCACGACCAGCCGCCTGGTCCATGCGTCAGACTAAATCGAATACCGAAACCATACATGTACCGAACAGACACGCATTGTGTGCATCTTCAGAGAAAAATGCAAACAATTCTTAGAGAAGTACACTCGAGATGCGGAAGGATCATAAACGGAATGCAAACAAATTCCAGGGCCCGCAAATGAATGAGCATACAAGAGCATGATAGAAGAGACATTGCGCACCAAAACAACAGTACAACAGAAAACAAAAATTTAACACTAACAGAAATGGCAAAACATTCGATGACACGACAAAATTGCCATCATAAGCGATCGAATGAAAAAAAGAGCATTCCAAAATAGATTATCAAATATAAAGCACAGCTCGTGCGTGGTGTTGCTTATAGGATACATACAAAACTATAAGACAGATGCGAACATCTCATCTCCAAAGGTTATTAAACAAGCGGGACATGGATGAACTCTGAATTTTTCAATTTCGCAGCATTTCAACGGAATGATGTCATAGTAAAAGTATGGCTAAAACGGGTGACGAACCCAATCCTACCCTTTCGAGACAATTCGGCGCCAACCAAGTGTACGAACGCCAGTGTCAGGCGGATACAGACTGTGTCACAGAGAAATTCCCATGCTTCCTACGAATGCGAGTCGGTAGCAGAGGTAAGAGACAGCGAGAGTGGAGGAGAAGCGAAGACAGTAGCCTCGCGAGCGTGGCTTGCGCTGTGAATAAGGGGAATTCCGATTTTTTACAAAAGATACCATCCCACAGACCAATAGAGGGACATTTATAAGCATTCACCAAATGTAGAAACTCGTGGTCGTGAGAGCGTGGCAATTTCGTGCCAAAAATGGCGAATTTCGTGCGAGGCAATTACAGACTGATCTCTATCCAAATGATTCACATACGGCATAAAATCGCTCTGAAATCATGAAAAAGAGTTTTTATCAGAAACTCAGAAAACTACTAGGTTAAACTAACCGTGAGCTTCACAAGAAATTAACTGGAGCCAGGCCGGAACGATAGAAAGCTGAGCATATTGTGGCTAATATAAATCAAGAGACCACGACCCAACGCATTCTGGAGCGAAAAATCACAAACTCGGGATTAAAACGGCACAAATGACGCAATTGACAGGAAAAATTGTAATTGCTTAGTACGGGATGAACCAGCGTAATGACATCGTAGTAGATCAACAAACTCGTAGGGACAGTGTGTAAGGACATCGTGAAGCAGTAGCACGTAGAGATTTTAGCACTCGGGATCTTGTGCTACCGTAAACTTCGGCTAGCCACGGAGCGCTTTATTGTATCATAAACGTCAACACCGTGTTTCGCGTAGGATTTGAAGCTGGGCCGAATGCATCAACAGACCGGGTTGGGGCAGGGGCAGGGCAGTCTGCGCCTTTGAAGATCTCTGTTATTCAAAAAACCCAGCTAGGGGGCTGGGGCAGCTAGCGCAGCAGAAAACACTGCTGGGGCACTATTGATTAGATGATCTACTGCCCTCGCACTGCGATCGTCAAAGATGCCGACTGCCCTGCCCCAACCCGGCGCGTTGGTGCATCCGGCCCCTGAAGTCTCGCGCTGTTGATGTTACCTCACTCAATAGCACGCCTGGATAGCGAGAAACTTTATAGGACGCCATAAGCGAAGAATACTACGTGGCCTTGAGCTGTGGCTCACTACGCGCCGCGGTCGCGTCGCGGCGTTGCAATTAGAGCACGCTCATACGTCGCCAACGCCTTTAGATGGGGTTGTGGTGGGATGAAGAAGAACATGACAGACAACAATGTACAGGTTTTCAGGCGGCATGAAGACCGCTGTGTACAAAGCCATTATTGGCGATCAACAATGGTTCCTACTTCCAGTGATGGAGCATGGGTGTTAAATGTCAGGTAAAACTGACGGAGGCCAAACTCCATCACTCGTCATCATGTTAATAGTGTCTGGTTTCTAACAGTTATCACTCTCTTCTATAGTTGTACAATTTCGAAAAAAAAATCGAACAAACGAAAAATGAAAAAAATTCGTTCGACAAAATTTCGAACGAACGGAATTTGAAAAAACTTAGTTCGACGAATTTTCGAACGAAAGAAGACGAACGAAAAAAATTTCGAAAATTTCGTTCGTGTACAACTATACTCTCTTCTTCTACACTTTAAATAATTCCTTATTGTGAGACAGTCTTCTTCCGTATTTCCTAGGATTAACACCTGAGCTTATCAGTTATCTCTCACAAGACTGCCAACAGAGGATCGGTCTCAGAAACCCTTACGGAAATCATTCAGGCACGGAGAACACATCAACTTTTTGCCCCTTGTGCAAGCTAAAGCCTTTTGTATTCAAGAACCTGTATAGACACATAAGGGGGTTCACGAGTGCTCAGAGGCACAGGTGTAGCAGGTGAAAAATGATGTTAAAATGGCTAAATTCAAGGACTGCAATACATTTCCCTGTAATACTTGCGAGAAAACCTATCATTCGGCAAGCGGTCTAAAAAATTCGGAGGGGTATGTTTCAAAAATTGCAATGCTCCAGTTCCCACGTTAATGGCGAACTGAGGCCGAAACTACTCCACTACCGTCCTCGAGATGAAATATGGCAAAGAAGCACCACGTGTCAAAGAAGAATCGCAGCCGGTTGGCAGAATACACTCTCCACAAGATCACATATAGTGGAGTCCACCAAGAGTGTCTCATTTACTTATCAATGAGAAGCGGTCGATTGGAGATCAATGAACATGAAACTAGTAGTAGCACAACCGCTCTCGCTCAATCGGTATCGAGCGTGCTGGTATGGGATTCATGCACATTGATCCTCAGCCGACCGCTTCTTATTGATAAGTAAACGAGACACCCTTGGTGGACTCCACTATAAACATTTCGTATAAATATTTGGGTGGAAAAAATGATCGGGATGACCTTTGGGCTATGAAAGAGGATTAAATCTGACGAAAAATTAGGTATCTTCCGAATTATGAAGGTTCTGACGCTGATGTATCAAAGTGCGAAGAGGGTTTAGATTAGGTGTATCAGGAAATGCGGTGATAATCGTTATATGAAACAAAGAGATAGTAACACTATAGTGAAGATAACACAACAAAATTGTAATATTATTATTATCCTGAAAATAGTACCTAGTTGATTTACTCTATACTCGAAATGCACGCTGCCCTGAATCATAATCAGTTGCCAATACTTGAGGTGAAATGATTTCTTGTGTTTGTTACACCACCTCAAATGATGGAACTCAGACATAGGAGCGGACTTATCGCGACGCATAATAGGAACAATCGCGTGATCGACGGCGATCGAACCGGTATTTGAGGGCGATCAAACCGGCAATTGGAGCGATCAACCCGTCTTTAGAGCGCGGTCAACACTAAAAGAGCAGGCGATCAGTACACTTTCATCATAATAGGACATACCGCGCACAAACCTTCAGGACGTAGCCGTAGGCCTGCGTGCTGTCAACCCTACAGGGCCAAAGAAGTTTTTTCCACGGGTGGCCCTCGAAAGTAAACAGTATGGGTTCTATGGAGCGCCCATAGCCACAAACACAAAAGATCACCGTCGCTAGGGGAGGTGCGGCTAAAAATTTATTATTGATTGTATCTTGAGCTATCTACAGCTGAATATAGCGAGGCATGTATAGATAGCCACAATCGTCAAGGATACAATCATTATATCATTCTCAACCGTACCACCCGTAACGACAGAGGTCGCTTGTTATTCATTGCGCACCAAAACAACAGTACAACAGAAAACAAAAATTTAACACTAACAGAAATGGCAAAACATTCGATGACACGACAAAATTGCCATGATAAGCGATCGAATGAAAAAAAGAGCATTCCGAAATAGATTATCAAATATATAGCACAGCTCGTGCGTGGTGTTGCTTATAGGATACATACAAAACTATAAGACAGATGCGAACATCTCATCTCCAAAGGTTATTAAACAAGCGGGACATGGATGAACTCTGAATTTTTTCATGGACAACTGTGTCTCGGAAACGTGATATGTCTTCGAGCCGGGTCAATCAGGCCGTTGTGTAGGACCAAAACGGAGGTACGATACTTTTGGTGCCCGAAATTTCAGAAAAGTTTTACGACTGCATCACAAATCATTGTTGAGTATCAGAATTGTGACGATCCCCACTGGGAAATTTCATAAAAGGTTTTTTTCGTTAAAAAAACCGTTTGAAAATCTCGTAGCATTCAGCTTCCTTTTTTCCACGTCTGTCTGACGTGGCTTGTGTAGTAACACTATAGTGAAGATAACACAACAAAATTGTAATATTATTATTATCCTGAAAATAGTAAATAGTTGATTCACTCTATACTCAAAATGCACGCTGCCCTGAGTCATAATCAGTTGCCAGTACTTGAGGTGAAATGATTTCTTGTGTTTGTTACACCACCTCAAATGATGGAAGGAAACCAGAGCATGTGAATGATTACGCATTCGGCTCCCACTCTGACATCCCACTGAAACAGAGGTAAGCGTGCTCTAATTGAAACGCCGCAATGCGACCGCGGCGCGTAGTGAGCCACAGCTCAAGGCCACGTAGTATTCTTCGCCATAGGCAACAGCTGCGGTGGTCCCACCAGGACTGGCAACGAAGAAAATTTAGAAAGTTTAAAGGACGCAATATGCAACAGCTATGGAGGTCTCACTACGATTGGTAACAGAGAAACTTTAAAGGACACAATATGCAACTATTACGATGGTCCCACTACGATTCGTAACCAAGAAACTTTAAAGGACGCAATACGCAACTATTATGGTGTTCCCACCACGATTCGTGACGGAGTAGCTTGAAAGGGCCCAATACGCAACAAATGAGGTGGTCCCACCACGATCCGAAAAGAAGAAAGCTCAAAGGATTCAATATGCAACATCCACGGTGATCCCACCACGATTTATCACTGAGAAAGTTTGAATGATGCAATATGCAACGGCTGTGGTGGTCCCACCACGACTCGCAACGGGGAAACTTCAAAGGAAGCAATACAGAACAGCTATGGTGGTCCCACGATTCGTCAGCGAGAAATTTATGGAAAATCAGAACGAACAACAATGTTGTTGTTGTTCCTTTCGAGAACAAACAACAAAAACAACATCCATGAATGAATACGAGATCAACATGAACCAATAAGAAAGAACCGTGATGAAGTACAGATAGATACAAAACAATGGACTCCACCATGAAGAAGCGCGCAAATTCGAATTTCCGCTTTGCGCGTGAACTGAGACGCAAATCAGCCCAGAACACACCACACACACCACCTCACGGTTGAACGCGGTCAGTCCGATTTTTGTGCGACATCAGTCCTATTACTGCGTTTGCGCGCGATCCGACCGGATGGCGAAGCGGTTGTATCGCGAGCACCGGAATGCAATCGCTCTGACCGCGAGTTTGTTCGCGGTAAGTCCCAATTGGGCTTTCGATCGCAGTCAAAACGGTTCCTGAGCGCGGTAAGTACTATTCGGCAACTACTGTGCGCGATAAGTCCGCCCTTATGTCTGAGAAGGAAACCAGAGCATGTGAATGATTACGCATTCGGCTCCCATTCTGACATCCCACTGAAACAGAGGTAAGCGTGCTCTAATTGCGACGCCGCAATGCGACTGCGGCGCGTAGTGAGCCACAGCTCAAGGCCACGTAGTATTCTTCGCCATAGGCAACAGCTGCGGTGGTCCCACCACGAGTGGCAACGAAGAAAATTTAGAAAGTTTAAATTACGCAATATGCAACGGCTACGGAGGTCTCACCACGATTGGTAACAGAGGAACTTTAAAGGACACAATATGCAACTACTACGATGGTCCCACTACGATTCGTAACCGAGAAACTTTAAAGGACGCAATTCGCAACTATTATGGTGTTCCCACCACGATTCGTGACGGAGAAGCTTGGAAGGGCCCAATACGCAACAAATGAGGTGGTCTCACCACGATCCGAAAAGAAGAAAGCTCAAAGGGTTCAATATGCAACACCCACGGTGGTCCCACCACGATTTATCACTGAGAAAGTTTGAATGATGCAATATGCAACGGCTGTGGTCGTCCCACCACGACTCGCAACGGGGAAACTTTAAAGGAAGCAATACAGAACAGCTATGGTGGTCCCACGATTCGTCAGCGAGAAATTTATGGAAAATCAGAAAGAACAACAATGTTGTTGTTGTTCCTTCCGAGAACAAACAACAAAAACAACATCCATGAATGAATACGAGATCAACATGAACCAATAAGAAAGAACCGTGATGAAGTACAGATACATACAAAACAACTCCACCATGAAGAAGCGCGTAAATTCGAATTTCAGCTTTGCGCGTGAACTGGGACGCAAATCAGCCCAGAACACACCACACACACCACCTCACGGTTGAACGCGGTCAGTCCGATTTTTGTGCGACATCAGTCCTATTACTGCGTTTGCGCGTGATCCGACCGGATGGCGAAGCGGTTGTATCGCGAGAACCGGAATGCAATCGCTCTGACCGCGAGTTTATTCGCGGTAAGTCCTAATTGGGCTTTCGATCGCGGTCAAAACGGTTCCTGAGCGCGGTAAGTACTATTCGGCAAGTTCTGTGCGCGATAGGTCCGCCCTTATGTCTGAGCCCGATCGCGTGATTAACGGCGATCAACCCGCAATTTGTGCGCGGTTAGCGCTAAAAGGTTAGGCGGTCGATCCGCATACACGAGAATCGGACTTATCACGAGTATCCTTAAAAGCCTCAGCCGTATTAATCCCCGGGGTCAAATGCATGAACGCACTCGACGAGATTAGGTAAAGTGCGGGGAAGGCACTGACCAATGACGGAGCGCCGCTGATCAATCGCCCTTGATCAGCGGCGCTCCTTCACTGGTCAATGCCTTCCCCGCACGTTACCTAATATCGTCGCGTGCGTTCATGCATACGGTCCCTGCCCGCGGTAAACGAGATGGGGGCACCCATGCATGCACGCTTGACCACGAGTGACCCTCGAAACGAAAAAGGAGCCCCGGATTTCTACTTAAATTCTCAGCTTCCACATATAAATAACACTTTTATTACCTCACGCTCGCATTTGCAACAAAGACCACAAATTTTGTCACATGCACGCTCAATAACATATCATAATAATTACTCAGCATGAACAAATGTACGGAAATATGTTAAACTACATGGCAGATCATATGCAGGGATAAGCGGATATTGGACTTCCCTATACCAAATAACGGTGAAATTTCCTTGTTATTATTCAGTTGTTCGTTAATCGTTATCTGTTTATACTTTATGCAACCATTTTAGGGGGAATTTATTAGTACCGTTATTTGTTATCGGAAACCCTCCACATGAAATGAAAACAAACAGAGAGCATAAAAACATGAATGAGCAGCTGTAAATGAGGGAACTATAAAACAGAGGCAAACTTCATATTCTCAAAAGATATTATGCAAGCTGGACCCTTTATGAGATCAGCGGATCGGACAGACAACGAGCCTATGGAAACATTGAAGATGTATGCGTTATTTTCTCTAAGTTTACTTACATATTATTGGGATTCGAGACCACCTGATTCCAGAACGAGAGAACAAAACGGGTCAGTCAGTTTGTACTCTTCGGTTAGGACGTTAATCGTGTTATCAGTTTCGGCGTACAAGAATAAAACCACGGATCCTATGATGTGCTCGGTTCCCAACATGTAGACGACGTGTTGTTGGAATTTCAATAGCTTCCTCTTGTAGGTCTTCGACGATTATACATTGCCTCGAACCACCAGACGCGAGCTGAGACAAATGTAGTTTTTTTTTTGGCTGCCGATAAGCGTACAGAAAGACATATTGGGTTAAAGGAGTAGCAGCATGTACTCTCCTAGAAGGGTGGTTGGCTTGTATGATGATATTGATATGCAATACGTGATCAGAATAGTTTCCTTGCTGCTGCCCCATGATGTATCTTCCAGCGCCATTAACACATTGAACTTGGCTTCGAAAACTGCCTGCTTTTGCTGGGTGTTTTTATGAAACCTCGGCGATGGGTCGAGTACAAGACCCCGTAGTTTGACGAAAGAGCAGCTGGCAAGCGATCTTCATCTTAGTTGCCTTCAGGATGGGCGCTATGCTCTCCGGGGTCCGCAGTGAAAACTGACTCGGAAGACTTGGCGGCTGAGACCCTGAGCACCTTGGTGTCAAAGTAGCTACCGCCTTTTGTATACGTGAGCATTGTGAACAAGCGACACTAGATAATTGTCTTACTTTTCAGAACTACATTTATATATAGTCCCTGTGTTCTGATAAGGGAACCAGTATAAGTCATAGTAACCATTCCAAATGAAAAGTACTTATCTAGAACCAGTTTTGGACGGAAAGTCCAATATGCCCATCGCAGCTGCCTAGACCCACTCTTAAAGAAGTTATAGGAGCTTTTTCTTTGATTTGATTTTCGTACCTATTGTAGCCTCCAAAAAGCGCTTTTTTTACGAAAATCCGAAAACAGACCTGATAATCGTGCTCAGCGCCCAAAACAAGCTCCTTAGGCAAAGTCAGGGTGAAGGAACATTTTCCAAACTTTGCGCAGACTAACAGCGTTTTGGGCTTGTACGGATTTTCGGTCGGACGTTTATTTATACCAATTAAAGGCACTGTTCGCGATAAACTTCATCCTCGAATTTTTCATGACAAACGCTTCTCGTGGCTCTCAGAAGCAGAACAGCGTCGAAAAAATGGGACGAAGAGCTACCCAGGTGCCGCAAAATGGCTTAGAAAGTGCGCAAACCCCGCCGATATGGGCAAGTACCGCCTCTTTCCGCCCTCAACGTGAACAAAGGAACACTTGAAATCCTGAGTTTAGCGATGGTTTCCGATCAAAAGCCCCGTTCTTCCCTTCATTCTCAACTTCTCTCTTTACTCAGGTCAGCTCGCATACATTGGCTGCAAAAGACGGAAATTGCAAGCCTCGGACAACTCGTCCACCATTTTCCCTGGCTCAATTTTTAAGGGACCATAGCTCCTTTCGGAAGCAACATTGGTATCAGAATGGGACTAGTTTCAAGATAGGCAAAAAAAAAACAGAAAAGCGATTTTCATCGCGAACAGTGCCTTTAAAGAGCTCTCGAAGCGTTTTAGAAAAGTTTTCCAGATTTGAGTTAAAATTCGCCCTGGGGGGTTATTGTGATACTGATCACGAATCTGAGGTTAATTTGTCGTTTTTCCAAAGTTTTCGACTAAATTGGTTCAAAGCTTCCCACTGGCAGAGAAAATTGACGGCGAAATCGACTTTTGACAATTTCCGGAATGTGGCGACAGATGTGGTTCAAATTGTTCATCTAGAGGTGAATTGGAGTGCTCAACACGGATCTGATGTCAGTTTATCGATTTTTCACAATTTACCGTAGATTACGGTGGACATACGGTTTTATAGTGGTTCCCTTGTGAGAAACAAACTTCTCGGCAATAGGGGCAATTCATTGTAAAATCAGAGTTGCGGACTGAGAATACAAAAAAACTAATTTTATCGCAATCTCATCAACGACCAAAGACTTTATGGGCTTTCAGAGTGGCGTTGCAGCCAACATCGCTGACGTAGAGAATCTACAAAAGATGAGGAGTGTTACGTAGTCCTGCGTAGCATTCCCCATCTTTTGTACAATATCCGCGTCAGCGAATTTCGCTGCAACAACACTATGGAAGCCCCTTTTCTGAACAAACCCACGCCGAACCTTCGCGGCAAATTTTTTGCCCTAATCATCCTATTTTCAATTTATTAAATATTAAAAGAAACCACCAACTCACATTGCCCTCGCCGGAGCAGTTCGTCTTCGCGGTCTTCGATTTGTCAAGAAACGCTCCCATCAGAGCTCTATTCGCGTCCGTTATCTCCACCAATCCAGACGACGTTAGACGCCACAGTCGAAGCACGGGACGTGGTGCAAGGGTAATCACTGTAAGTGGCTGATCTTCTTCAACTGTTTCGGATCGATCAATCGCTGATGCGCTCAGGCAACATGACATCCCATATGCTCTGAAATAACACCAACAGACGGTATACGGCCGCGTATAGTTGGGCCCGTGACCTGTTTCCTTAAAGGCAGTGTTCACGATGATTTCCGTTCCCGAGTTCTCCACTCAAAACAATGCCTTAGGCCCCCGTCATAGTCGGTGGATCTACTGAGTCCCACCGGGTCGATACGCATCGAATTCGTGGAAGACGGGTGCAAAAAATCAACCCACTGAGTCCGACTGCGACCGTCTGATGCCCACCGCAATCCCCCCGGTCGATACTGATATTTCTCATGCGTACAAGGGCGGAGCCAATGCACCGACTGAGTCCCACTGAGTCCCACCGAAATCATCCTCACCCCACCCGGTCGATATAGGTGTTTCTCACGTGATTTGGGTGCATTTTTTCGGCCGACTGCGACCTGCCGAGTCCCGCCGCATCTCGACTCTCGTCGTCTGCGCTCTGCCCCACCTGCTGCTGATACGGAAATCAGATTCAGACATGTTGAAAACAAGAAAAATCAGCCACCAAACACGTTCCGATTCACAGCTGAGGTGATAATCGTCACTATCAATTGCGTGTTTCGCAGAGGAGTTGGTTGGCGCTGGGGGCAACCGGACTCAGTGGGACTCAGCAGGTTTTTCGACAAAGTCTGACCGGGGCCTTAGCTACCAACTGTTACCAAAATTACGAAGAAACGGCGAGAAACCCACTAAAACGTCTTATTTCAGTGACATTATTCTCTGGCCTGGACTAGTTGTCCGGTTGGATCAACGTTTTCTCGGTGGTTGTCACCTATGAAAAATTGGGTCAATCGGAAATAGAAGAATATTCTATGCAAAACAGAATTAGTTAGGGTCCGAAGGAAAGAAGGAAGCCATAGCTAGTATAGAATTGCAAGGGACGAGTCCACAAAAGATTTCATTGTCACAACAAACACTTCCTGTGATACTTAAGAGGCGGGGTGATACTTAAGTATTTCGTGTACTTTTGGTGCGTTTTTCTCGATTTCTTCGTCATTTCAGTTCTACTCGGGGGTCAAACAATTGATTTAGCGATTAATCTCAAAATCGAAGATTATCGTGAACACTGCCTGTGAGAGAAAACATTCAATCTCACGCTCTGCTGGCGCGGCGAACGCGTACGCCGGCCCGCTAGTTGATTCAGGCCGAGAGAAGAGCGCAGCTGATCACCTTACCATACCGCCAGCCGCCGGTGAGGTTTAAACCTCACGCGCCAGCCGTGGATGAGATTCAAATTTTTTAACTTGAGGAAACAAGCCACGGACCTAACTATACTTCATTTGAACACCCAATTCACGAAGAAACTTGTTATCGAATTCTTGCGAACATGGACTGATATGCGAAAATTACACAACGGTTTACAAAAAAATATATAATTTCGGCAAATTTGAGTAGCACAATTATGATACTTTCGTTTAAACACTTAAGAGCGTCACATACAATAATTTCGGGTAGAAATGACGGGTAAAACCCTAATTGCGTCAAGTCGCAACCCTGCTCAACACTGTGGGTGGGGGGGGGGGCGTTGTATTTTTTCGGGCCCGAGAGAAGGAATTCTCCAATTCGGGAAGGGGGATCATAGAAATTCCAGAAAAAAATCCCAGCTCAGAAGGTTTCCCCTACACACCTCAAGCGCCAATCCCCACACTTCTAGAATTTCGAGAGCATGTTTCCCCCGTTGTGCGCACAAACACGTGTTCGAAGCCCTCAAACACGTCTAACAACGATCTCCACCTTTTTGTCGAATCAAAAATATATACTTGTTCCGAATCGAATAATCGGATGAATATCCGACTGTTTAAGTCGGATAAAAAAGTCGACTTTTTATTCGAAAAGTCGGATATTCGAAAAAGTGCTATATCCGACTATAGTCGAAAAGTCGAATAATCGAAAAAGTGCGATATCCGACTACAGTCGAAAAGTCGAATATTCGAAAAAGTCCGCTATCCGACTACAGTCGAAAAGTCGAATATTCGAAAAAGTGCGATATCCGACTACAGTCGAAAAGTCGAATATTCGAAAAAGTGGGATATCCGACTACAGTCGAAAAGTCGAATATTCGAAAAAGTCCGATATCCGACAACAGTCGAAAAGTCGAATATTCGAAAAAGTGCGATATCCGACTATAGTCGAAAAGTCGAATATTCGAAAAAGTACGATATCCGACTATAGTCGAAAAGTCGGATATTCGAAATGAATTTTATTTGGAACAAGTATACTTCACACCCATTAAATGCACGCCTGTAGAGCACTTTCCACAATTCTATTCATTTGCCCGAATCCTCGCACACTTAACACAAATGTGCCCACAACTAACAACCCTGCGCTCAACACACTTAGTCGTTTCCAATACACAGCATTGTCATATTCACTATTAATACTACTGAAACAATGCAGTCAATAAGAAATACAAGTAGAATCATAGGAAATACCACGGGAACACAGAAGGATGACGCGGAGAGGAAGAAAAACAAACAAAAACATCAGTAAAACAAAAAAAACTCAAGCACCGCAGCAAATATATTTTGAAATCAGGCGTGAAGTTGACGGGTTCTCGGCCCGTGCACACCAAACATTTCCCTCACGTCTGCGCGCGGTCGGTCCTAAAGTTGCGCGGTTTCTGCCCGCTTTGCAAAGTTGCGCGCGGTCAACCGGATCGCGAAGCGGTTGTACCGCGATATTCCGCCCAGTTCGCAAAATTGTTCGCGGTCAGTCGTAATTGATTTATTGTCGCGGTTCCAGCGCGCGGTCAGTTCTATACTCCACTTTTTGCTCGCGATAAGTACGCATTTTTGTCTGATATCAAACGAAAATAAGGCGTTTGAGTGCATTTTTCTAGGTTTATTTGTGAATTTTTGTAACACATGGCGCACATTGTAACACAACTAAAAATCATCGTGGACAGTGTGTATAACCACAATCTACTTATTGCAGAGTGATCCAAAGCAGCTGATGACTGTTATATTTGAGTATGCAATGGTGAGTTCTCTTGGTAATACTCCCATCATTTTTTTTGAACAGGAGCCTGCCAATGTTGACGTTGACGAGGAACTTTCCTTAACGTGTAACGTGAATTTCTTGAATTTGGTAGTCTTAGTTCTTACAGCCCGAATCTCAAATTAAAAATGTGTAATGTAGGTCCAACTGTTTCAAACCCACTCTTTTTGAAAGACAGTGTTCACGATGAAAACGTTTCAGATTTTTTTTTCTCGGACGAAAGAACGAGGAACGAACGGCAAAGAAATATGGGGTGAAAATCTCGTGGATCAGCCGAATCATCGAATAACCCCGCCCACGTCATATAAAAGTTGCCAATAAGGAAGTATAAAAGAAACAGTTGCCTAAATTTTTGATATTGTTTATATAAGATTCTAACATCAAAGTAAGCAGCATTGAGTTCACCATATTTTTAGAGAGTTTTTGGTAGACGAATCAGAAAACAAAGTCACATACCCAATGTGTTTGGAACGTAAAACAATTTCCAACGTTTCGATTTTTGAAACTGAATAGAGCGCCAAATACACCAAACAGGGGTAATTAGATATTTTAGAGAACTTTTCCTAACTGTTTTTTTTTTCTCCGCGATCCGGATGTTTTCTGGAGATTTTCCCTATCATCCTCTACTTCGTGGACTTTCGTACGCAAAAACAAGTAAAGCTACATACATGATGGGCACAAAATCTTAAAAAAAACATTGTCAGGCTGTAGTGTGCCTCTAAAGCAATGTATGAGCGAGAATATAATTGTTGACTGTTGTTTCTTGTTTCTCCGATGTATTTTATTTCTTTGTTGAGACTTGGGTCGATGAACGTTTGGCCTGGAATCCGAAGGACTTCGATGGTATTGATCACATTTATGTGCTCAGAAGTAATGTGTGGATACCTGAGATTACGCCTTTCGACAGGTTTCTGCAATAAGGCCTTTTTGGGGCTCACGTAACCGTGGGGTATTGTACTGCACTCCAGTGACCCCTTAAATTCAACCCTTCGTTATCAATAGCAGCACGTGCCGCCAACGTATCCTGCATTTCAGCCTCTCCTCATTATTGATATGCTTTGTTGATGATGAGATAGTTCCGATACACGGAATGTCCTGACAGACCGTGCTGCTGTTAGGAACAGGCGCAGGGAGTGATGGCGAGAGGTTCAACTCGAGTGGTCTCTAGACTGCAACCTCACGGTTACGGAAGAAATGTTTAAAGGCAGCGTCCGCGCAGAAAACCACTTTTGTTTTTTTTTCCTCAATCCAATGTCTGAACCAAATGGAGATAGTTGGCGAAGCTTAAAACCTCTATGCTGTGCATTCATAATGCTAGCCTTTCAAAAAACTGCTCCGTGGTCTGAAAAAGCGTTTTACCGGCCGATAATCTAGCAAGAGGAGCAGAAGTGCCACAACAGGTTCCGACAGGCCGTGGAAATCCAAAATTCTATATTCCTTATTTCGAGAGATCCTCTTCTTTAAACGCAGGTATTAAAAGCTTCTTGTTCTTGGAGAATTCTCGGCGATGGAAAGGCCAAAAGAAATAATCACCCTAAGAAGTTTACAGGGGTGAACCCTTTCAGACGTCCAGTTTTCCGACATTTGTGTATTACACTGGACACATCGGGCAGACGTGAAGAATGAAGCGGAGTGCTCCGGAAGTTTCGAACGACTTTTCTCTGAAAACGTGAATGTTTTGGGTGGCTTCTTGGCGATATATATCACAACCTGGTAGGCCTACTTGCGCAAAATAGTAAAAAAGTTGAAAGCAGTTTTTTGCGCGTACTCTGCCTCTGAAGGCAGGGTACGCGATGAAAGCGGTTGTGGTTCTATCCTGATGAGAAGGTAGATCTGGCTCTCACAAAGGTGAAAATATGTGAAAAGTTGATGAAAAATCGCTTAAGAACTAATTCTCCCTTGGTGTCCGCCCACCCCAATTATTAAGCTTTCCATGAACACCTGCTTTGCCATGATTTATTTGGCTTCCAAAGTGATTATGAGCTTTCTTTCAGACTACTGACTACTTCACGAGCAAAATAAGAGACGATAAACAAGCATTCATGAAAATGTCGTTAATTGGGGGGGGGGCGTGCGGACACCTGTAATTAGTTAATCTAATTAGTGTTTAAGCGTTTCTCCTATTTTCACTTTTCCCACTCATCTTTACTTTTGTGATTACAAAATCTACATTCTCACGGAGAGAGCTCAAAAATCGCTTCTATGGCGAGCCCTGCCTTGAGAGAATCTCATGTCGAGGTCCATATCCATGGTAATTTATTTTCAGCATGGAAGTAGTGGATACCAGACCGGATTATAAGCAACATGTTCCAGTGAGTTGAATGTCTTCGATCCTGGAACTAAAGCTTTCAGAATGTCTTGTTTGAGCCAGTGTTTTTTTAGATCAGTTACAAAGGATTCGCGAGTTTCTACACATCAGTTGTGACGTCCGTTGTCTGCCACATAGACGTGAGTAAATTTCTGAAATGAAACAAAAATATGCATTCACAATGAGCTAAAATTTGGTTGTAGATGACATTACTATTCGCTACTTACTCTACCATGACTTCCAGACCGTATTGCAAGTGATATGCGAATCTAGCTCACAAAAAGTACCTATGAAAAGAAGTTTCCAAATGTTGTACTATAATGATAAACCCTAGCTTGCAAAAAAATTGAGCAGCATATTTCCAGCCTCCCTCATATTGGAACAGCATTTTCACTAGGTATTTCCTATTTCTAACAAGGAAACTACTATTAGTCAAACTGGCCATTCAGAATGGAATGCACTTTTCTAGGACCATTTTAGTACGTGCAGCCCGAATATGCCCTTCGCAGCTGCCTAGAATCGCTCTTGAAAAGGTTATAGGCATTTTTCCTTTGACTTTCGCACCAACTGTGCCCCCGCTATTCAAAACGGTCATTAACATTACACAATTCTGGAAAGCAACGTCGTAATCGTGTTCAGCGCCCGAAAAAACTTATGGGAAAGTTTGGATGAAGGCTCATTTTCCGAATCTTGCACAATCTGATAGCGTTTTCCGCTCTAGAGATTTTCAGTTGAGTGTGTACTTATATCAATGAGGGGGTTCAGAAAGCGTTTGAGAAAATAATACCAGATATAGTTTCGAATTCTCCCAGGGAATTATTTGAGGTGCTGATCACGAATCTGAGGTCAATTAATTGATTGTTGACAGCTAATGGTAGATTACGGTGGGAAGTTTGGTCAAAGTCTCAGATTTGACTCGAAATTTCTATCCGGGGGTTATTCGGGGTGCTGAATACGAATTCGATGACCGCTTGCCGACTTTCCAATTATTCAGGTAGGTTTTGTCCCTTAGATTGGATGGTACCTAGCGTA
Organism: Aplectana chamaeleonis; assembly: GCA_029168955.1. Lineage (NCBI taxonomy): Eukaryota > Metazoa > Nematoda > Chromadorea > Rhabditida > Cosmocercidae > Aplectana > Aplectana chamaeleonis. The sequence continues at coordinate 201,684 of JAPDOI010000847.1, read as the reverse complement.
GCGTACACTAAACCTCAGAACTCCGACAAAAGAACCCTGGATTCTTGATCAGCACCCTAGATTATCCCCACATACATATTTTGAGCAAAATCAGACAAAAAGTTAAAACTCCCGAAAAATTGGCTGATGTCCCCCTTGCCTTCCTGCGAAATTAAAAAAAAGCTCAGAACTTCTTCTTGAGTGATGTTACGCAGCTTCGAAGGTTATATTCAGACTCTAGGTTCAAAAGTAGTTCTAGAAAAGAATATTTTATTCGGAATGGCTAATCTGAACAGAAATAGTTCCGCTGTGAGTCTCTCGAGGTGGGTTTTCAGTGGACCTTCTACTGACGGGGTCGTCCATAAAAGATCCACCAAAATCGCAAGATGCTCAAAAGAATTATGTAGAAACATTTTCTTAGGACATTTTCGGCAGTCCCAAAACACAAACAACTAACTGATTTGTTAAGTTCCGAAACGCTTTTCTAGAAGAAGCTTCCCATTCTTCGTGTGGTTAAGGTATTGTTCTCCAGAATCCTCTCGTTTCCGCAAAATTCCGCTTCACGATTGCGGACAGTCGCTGTAGCAGCACGCAGCACGACTACCGGATTGCGGTACGATTAATCTGCGTCTCAGCGCGATTGTCATGGTGCTGCGTGCTGCGCAATAGCGAATCGGCATTTCGTTTCGATAAGGACTATATGTATATAGCAGTTATAGGAAGAGGACCTTATTTTTCTTTTTCTTTCAAGTTGCGGATTATGTTCTATTATACAATTTCAGTTCTTGGGTTTTGTCATGCATTGCGAACGGGGGTGGATGGGTTAGAAGGGGAGGAGATGGAGAGCACCACAATCTCTCCTATGTCTGCAATTCACCAAGCAATGCTCTTTCTCAATGTATCGCATATGAAGTATGCACCTAAATGTTCAAAGAAATGAGTCGGTTTTCTTGCGCAGGTGGCCTTCTTTCCATTTGATCAACAAAACTGCAGTGTCAAGCTTCTCACTTACTCATTCTACAGTGATGAAGTTGGAATGCAAACGGAAATATTCAAGAACTTCAACATCAAAACTTCGGTGAGCAGATACCCAGTTGATGGCAGCTTCCATACAGAAAGAGGGAATGGAATTCGAGAATAATCATGCTCGCTTTTTATTTTAGGGTAATGATGAGTGGGAAGTGACTGCAATTATACCACGTAGTGAGTTCCGCTATAATGGGAGCGAGCCAGTTCAAGTTGTGAGTTGGGTTTTAATTTTGTGTATTATTAAAGGCAATTTAAAGCCATGCGAATGTCGATGAGACAGCGATCTTTATGTGATTGTACGGCTCCGTGCGTTGGTGAACTTACGTGTCGCTGCAGCGACAAGTTTCGGCCACTATCACGCCTCAGGAGCAGCACCGGAGCAATGGCAGGGTCGGCCGATGGAACAATTTGCATGCGCTTATCGCGGCGACGGCTCGCTGAGGGGTGTTATAGCTTGGGGTGTTGTAACCCTGGTATACTCCGTCGCCGTGGCGACAATCCGTCGCTGCGCGCATCAGAGCGAAAGGTTCTCCTGAGCCCCGATAACCAGCCAGAGGAGCTAGTTTTTTGTTTCCTCTTGATTCTTTATGACATTTCTAATAAGGTAGCGGCAGCAAATGATCAATTAAATTAATACTCTCTAGATTAGCATTTCATAATGCTCCTCTACCATTTCTAGATGTATGTATTCCCATGTCGTTCAGTGCATAAATTTTTTACATGACCACATTCTCCGTCTTGCACAACTCATTTTGACATACGAATGATTTGTATCCTATCTCAAGGAAGCCGCGATGCAGCTATTATCTCGCTATCTTGGGAGCGGAGCGGTTGTTTCTCTTCAATTACCATAGCGCCGCTCCTCGAATTTTATGTTGAAGCGATCCTAGCAGCGCCGCGGCTTCCTCCATCCAGAAATTGAAGATATGTGGAATGGTGATCAATATGGTTGGAATATCGTATCAGATCAGAACTTTTTCTATTATCTGGAACGAATATGCGTTACAGTTTTGAAACTCATTCAGTCTTTAGCGACTGTCAAGAACGTGTCCCTCATAAAATTTCATGCAGCATGACAATAGTAGGAACAAAATTGGTAAATATTAATTAGTCTGCAGATGCGCGTATGCGGAAATGTAGGTACGCAGAAGTGCGTGAAAATGTATGCAGCGGCGACAAGTCAGTCGCCGTGTCCGTCGCCGGCGATTGGCTGTCGCTGAACTATACCAATGCCCTTCTTCTAGAACGCTCACGCCGCTGCAAACGTTCATAATAGTCAAAATGATCGTATTTAAGCCACATTTATGGCAGCACACACGCTTACGTGATCGAGTTGACAATGTGGATGGAACAGTACGGCTCAGAACAAAGCGCATACGCTGTATGAAGCGACGAAACTAGCCGTAATGCCGTTACTTGAGAAATAATTTTGTCCCGCCCTGTGTGCGCCCCCTTCCTTCAGAGCACCACGTTGCCTCTAAAATCCGGTGTTTGTGTTTTTCATGACGCCTTTTTGACGATTCCAACGGCGTCAGCCTACTATTAATATTAGGGCATTGCAGACATGAAGATCGTCCATTTTTCATTTTTCCAAATTTCCAAACTGCACTTGTCTACAACGTACCTTCGCTGTCACGCAGGGTCCAGCAGATGAGGATAGCTTGCCAACGGGTGATGAGTGGGATCATGAAAATTGCAGGGGACAAACGAAAAGCTGGAGCGGGGATGGTAAGTATTTCTAGTGAAAAAAGTATTTGATTTATATAAAAAAGGGAAAAAAACATTGTCGAATCTGTAGAAAAGTGGTTTTTGTGATTTAAAAACAAAATTGCAGTTGCTCACAACCTGAGAAGAACCAAACCCGAATCCATTCAACTGTTTCTAACAGATGTAGTAATCTTCCAAGCTGGCAGCCTTTTTACAGATCAATAAGCTGATCAGAGACCAGCTCTAGAGGGAGAACTCCAGATGCCCAGGCCTGGCCTCACACCATACGACTGCAGTCTGGTACATACAGTCGGCACGGATCGCAGTGTCCATTCTGATCCCTTCTTGACTGTTTAGTTTGCGCCATCGTGAACTACACCGTCAACAGGGAACCAAAACGGCCACTACCACCCGTGCCAAGTGTACGTTCAATGTTGATGGTTTCCGATGGGGGAGAACTTGTTAGGCAGTTTGCAACAGAAAAAAATCGAAAATTTTGTTTTAAAATGTCTTTAAAGATATTCTCGACCTATGTTGGTTTCTCCTGGGAGTGGTTGGTGAAAATCAGAATTTATATTTCTCTAGTTATCACCTCAGAGCATTGTTTCACATTACAGAACGAGTATACATTTCACATGAAGAGGAATCCTAGTTACTACGTAGCGCTGATTATCATTCCATCGTTTGTGCTGACATTCCTGTGTATTGCTGGGCTATTCACATCACCGCTAATCACCGATGATCTGGATAAGGTGAGACGAATATTTCACCTTTATTTAGGTTATTTGCTGCGTTGATGATACGGATACTATGAGTGTCTCGCCAATTGTTATCTAACGCGTTGACGAGACGTGACGGCAAAATGTGCGGAAATCGTGACGCCACAGGCCAGCGGGGTTTCGATCGCGAGAGACGATGTACCGCCGCAGTCCCGTCCATTTGCTACACTAGGATTGGCGAGAGTCCTACATGTGCCTCGCTTTTGAAGAGTAAATATCATGACAGGGTGCTGATAGAAACAGCTGCGCTGTTGGAATGAGAGGTGAAGGGTTAGAGGGCGTGATTAAAGAAAGGGTGGTGTACGCTTCCTCAAATACGCGCAAAATAATTCTGGGTTCTGGACGCCCGCTTGTTAATGATTTCTGCGCTTTCTAACTTTTTAGGTCCCGTACCTTTTCTTTACGACCTTCGGTGCTCTTCCACTGAGGTCCAGCGCACTTGCAACGACGTCCTGCGCACTCCCACCGGGGTTCTGCACACTTTCTACGGTGTCGTGCGCACTCTCACAGGGGTCTCGCACACTTTCAACATTGCCCTGCAGCACTTTCACCGGGATCCCGCACACTTTCCGGGGCATAATGCGCACTCCCACTGGGGTTATGCACTCTTTCAACAGCTTCCAGCGCACTCCCACTGGGGTCCCGCAAACTTTGCTGCGTAGGGTGCACATCCACTAGGGTCCCGCAAACTTTTTGCGGCGCCCGGTGCAAACCCACATGGGTCCCAAATACTTTCCGCATCATCCGGCGCGCTCCGCCATGGATCCCGCACACTTTCTGCGGTGTACGGCGCACTCCCAAATGGACCCCGCACACTTTCTACGGCGTCCTGTCCACTCTTGGAGTTCATCTCGTGGGGTCGCCCGCCTTGAAGGCCATGCCGAATAAACGATCAAATAAACGTACCCTCGACGCCCGAACAGCTTGCAGGGAGGAGCTTGGCAGCCCGAAGCCTGCGTCGCGGCTCGTTTTGATAAGAAGTGAACGAGTGATCGTGTGGTGTTCCGGCCTCAGCCCGGGCACCTGGTAATCGATGTGCTGATGGCCATCACTGCATCCATTACCAGGTGCCCAGGCTGGGGCCGGAACACCACACGGCAACCCGTTCACCTCTCATGAAAACGAGCCGCAACGCAGGCCAAGCTCCTCCCTGCGAGCTGCTCGGGCATCGAGGGTAACCTATCGCGGTTCTCGCTGTTCTATGAGATGTTAAAGGCAGGGTTCTCGATAAAAGCGGTTGTTGTGCTATCACCGTAGAATGGTAGACCTGGCCATCACAAAAGTGAAAATAAGTAAAAAATTGGAGAAAAAACGCTCAGGAACAAGTTATGGCTTGGTGTGCTCCCGCCCCCAATTATCGAGATTTGGGTAAAAGCCTATTTGGCAACTTTTATTTTGCTTCTAATGTAATTTCTGAACATTTCTGGAGACTACTGATTACTTTAACAGCAAAATAAATGTCGGATAAGCAAGCATTAATGGAAATCGCGCTAATTAGGGGGCCGGCCGACACCGGTAATTAGCCGTTATACTTTGTTTTTGAGCGTTTTTCCCGCAAATTTCTGGGTTTTTTCACTAACTTTCACTTTTGTGATGGCCAAATCTACATTCTTATGAAGAGAGCTCAAAAGTCGTTTTTATCGCGAACTCTGCCTCTAATGAGCAATAAAAAGGAATGCAGTGGCGTATCTCTTACCGGAATCATACTAGAAATCACAGATTGTTGCAATTTTTGTTTGCAGTTTTGCATGGGTCTCACAACAATAATGTCTACTACCGTTATGATTGGAATCGTTGCTGAAAATATTCCAAAAACAAAGCAAATTCCACAGCTCAGTAAGTTCCTGTAGTTGAACTTTCTTTTTTGGATACTGCAGTTTCTAAGTGTTGATTACCCTCCAGTCGAAAGTCGCCCGTGACCGCGGTTTGCGTCATCTGATCCGGCTTAGTTGCGCCCCGGCTTAGGAGGGTATGAAACCAGCCAGACGCCTGGATCCGCAGATGCGCAGCGCGACTGCGCGCCTCTATCGCAAATCAGCCCTAGAGACCAGGCTGGTCGGACCAGCAGAAATTCTCTCTACGATTGCCTGCAATCGGGGACGGTGACGCTTGTAAGAGTCCTAGCTTCAACGTTTTATAAAATACCCTACTGCTTGATTTAGGTTCGTATTCCATTCTTCTCTACAGATATACTTGCTTTGCTTAGAAGCTCGAGCATGTTAAATGTGCTTCACTCTGCAAAATATCTTCAATGAACAATTTTGAGAGAAAGTCAGCGGAAAATTTGCCTGCAAAACTGATTATTTTCGAAACAAAAATTGGAAATCGTAACTCTGATGCTTGAAGGCAGTGTCCACGATAAAAACCATGTCTGATTTTTTGGTGAAGATCGGCAGCTGCGGGGCCTAGCGCAACCCTAACGTTGAAAAAACTAAGAAAAATGAGCTTGGAACGGTCCCCTACGGCCCCAAAGCTGGACACCCGTCAGCTCGTCACACCCCAGATGCACTTTCCACGCCTACGTGTACAAATGAATGCTCGAGATTGTGAGATGAGCGATGATTTCCGATCAATAGCCCCGTTCTTCCCTACATTCTCAACTTCTCTCTTTACTCAGGTCAGCTCGCATACATGGGCTGCAAAAGACGGAAGTTACAAGCCTCGGACAACTCGTCCACAATGTTTCCTTAGCTCAATCTTTGCGGGACCATAACTTCATTTCTACAAGGTCTTGTACGATTACAGAGACACCATTGGAATCAGCATGGAGCCGTTTTCAAGATTGGCGGAAAAACAAAAAAACGATTTCCATCGTGAACACTGCCTTTAAACGTGCCTCTTATGTCGGCCTCTGGAGGTTTAAATGTGTGCATGCATATGTTTGCAAGATCTCGAAGAGTTGAATATTCTATTTCTTCTAATCGAAAAAATTGTCCTGATTTTCAGCCAATTATGTCACTATCAATCTCGTTATTGTAAGTGCTGCTATAATGCTGGTGATTGTCTTCCCTAAGATAACGCAATTTCTCGGATGGATCTTCAGGTAGTCCCCTTTTTTGCATATCTATGGAGTCCCCGTGTACAATTAAGTCTGGTGAGTCGAAGGGGTTGCGGAGTTAGATCGTCGCGCGCGATCGAACGAAGCCCCGTTGGCCGGTGGTGTGGGAAACGCCGTACGGCCCGCCGCGATGGTCGCCCCGTGTTAGTTCATTAGGCTATGTAACTTTTACGGTAAACTTGATAAAAAGACCATATTTAACTCACGCCCTCGTTGGAGTGCTCGTCGGCAAAATACCAATCGAACCCGCGGACAAAGAGATTCGCAGTTTACCTGCTGTGGCTGCTGCTAACACCAGCACGAGCTGCCCATGAGGAGGAGTCGAACCCAGTATGCGCTGGCAGCACATGCTGCTCTTCGCAGCACCTGACGCTCACAAGAGGGGTTCCGCTTGATGTTAGCCCTGGAATGCAGCCCCTATTGAGCTGTCGTCCCACCTCGCGAGTGCGTGAGTTCTCTGCCGAAGTAATCCGTTTGACCTCTTCCTCGTTGTTTTGAGCAATTGTTAAGGTGAATGGCGATTTTGCTTTGCGTAATTTATTGTGGTTTGTTATTTGTCTTGCTGCTCTCAGTTTTTGTTTATTGTACGACGGCACAATAAGGGATGCAATCGTTCAACCCTACTAGTGCGTGAGTATGGCGTTCGAGATAAAGTGTTTAGGTGTCAACGGATTCGCAAACTACGAGGATATAGCGGCATATTTTGTGGAGTTCTCAACGCGTTGTTCTTCCTCTTCTTCGAGCTTTGTGTTGCCAAGAACCTTTATGATCTCGTGACTCTTCAATATAATAGTCCCTACAGCAAGGATAAACGTATTTAACAAGGAATACTGATAAATTTCAATTGACCGTGTTTGATCGTGTGCTACACGTGTGCATACATATGTGATACCTCATACACTGCAGGAATGTTTTTGTCAGCGTTTCGTCTATGGGTTTTTCTTGGGACTCTCAAATCAATGATAGAGCAAAACGCAGAAAATGGCTAGGATGTCCCAGGGAACTTGTGACGTGGAGGGCTTCTGAGGTTGGAAGCATTCCAGTGTTTTGGTTTACCAGAAACTCGGTTTCGGTATGTCATTAGCCGCCATACAAGAATAAAAACGAATTGCTTGGACTTGCTGATCGGACACACAGGGGTGGCATGCGTGAAAGTGATGAAAGGCTGAGGGGGATCGCATCGAGTCGCACCTCGCGCGAGTATGAACGCCGAGAGCTGAGACCCACGCGATTATTGAAGAGCTAGAGAGAACGTTAAGCACGGAGAGTCCCACGCACGGGGTTTCCAAAACCCATGTTGTGTTCGCATGCCGCCCCACAAGGGAGGAGCCTCATGCCAAGTTTGGTTGGTTAAATGCGACGTGAAGCGCTCCAGCACAGTGAGCGCGGCGGCTTTCCTCCGTGCGCGTCGCTCCTGAGCACGTTTCGCCCTTTTTCTGTGCATTCGACCACAAGCCACTTACTTGCCTCTTTCAATCTAAAAACAGCCATACTCGAAAAAAATTGAGCTGTTGTATGTATAGTTAGGTCCGTGGCTTATTTCCTCGAGAAAAAACATTTAAATCCGAACCGCGGCTGGCGCGGCGGTTTAAAGGCAGTGTCTACGATAGAAATCGTTTTTCTGTTTTCAGCCTATCTTGAAAACGGTCCCATGCTGATTCCGATGATGTCTCTGAAATCGTACACGACCTCCTGGGAACAGAAACGGAGTTATGGTCCCTCAAAATTGAGTTAGAGAAGTATGGTGGACGAGTTATCCAAGGCTTGTAACTTCCGTCTTTTGCAGCCGATGTATGCCAGCTATCCTAAGTAAAGAGAGAAGTTGAGAATGAAGGGAAGAACGGTGCTAATGATTGGAAATCATCGCTCATCTCACGAATTCAAGCTTTCATTCGTTCACGTAGGTGGGCGGGCAATGCGCTTTTGGGGTTTGCCTTACGCTCGAAATGGCAACTTCGGGCTCTTTTGGAGCTTTTCCTGGCTCGTTTTCATGCGTTCTTTCGACGTTAACGTTACAGAGTGTTCCTCCACTACCCATTCCTAGTGGAATTCCAAACACTTTTTTTCATCGTGAACACTGCCTTTAAATCTCACCAGCGCCTGACTGATAATTACCAGCCAGCCGCCGCTGAGATTTAAACCGCCGCGCCAGCCGCTGTTTGGATACAAATGTTTTTTCTCGAGGAAACAAGCCACGGTTCCAACTATACAAGGATAGACTTGACTTTAGAAAGATGAAATTTAATCTTAGATTCCCAAGCAGATCACGAAATTGATTGTTGGCAGAGATCCGAAAACTTCTCTCAAAAAAGGTACACAGATGCCTTCGAGGAAGCGTCCCGTTGCGCCCTCTCATTCAGTCAGGTTTAGAGTTCCCCATTTTATCGACGTTCGCCTGAATGAGAAGTTTTAGTCCTTGAAAAAGCAAGGGAGTAACCCGTGAGATGTCTGTAAGATAGTCGCGAGACTATCTACGCCACTTCTTCCAGCTGTAGCTAATTGAGAAGCTTCTAGCCTTATGTGCATGCGGTAAAGAATGCCCCAATTAACTTCAGCCTGTGTCATTGTCCGCCCACGATGTGTTTGCGTTTCAGCGTTCCCAAACCGCGTTTGTTAGGCCGAGCGCGGGAAGGCCCCATTGCTTCTCGCTGATCTGGTCTTCTCACGGAGTGATCATCCGACACTGTGTAGCTGGTCCTGGAGGGTGACCACGAGTCGTCCTCTGCCGTTTTGGGCGCAAGGGTGGATTTACTGTATGCCGTGAGAGAGAAACAGCAATGCGGCTTTTCGCGGCAGTAAACTAGCCAGAGCTGAGAGTTTAGAACCGTCATCACGTCACAGTAATGAAGAGGAAAAGAAGTTCAAAGTATCGATGTAACACTCAATCTGACTGGCAACTGCCTCCTACATATTTTTTTGCGAAACTAGTTGCCGATGGGAGCGATCTTGGAAACATCCCTCGGCGTTGAACGGGAGCACAAAATATGTTTGGCATCCTATACCATTGCTCATCCATGTGCAAAAATGGGTGTATAGGAGAGCCGAACCACTGACCTCGCTGGAGGTAGCAGCGCGAGATTGCGCTACGCCACGCAACCACAACGCACGGAAGGCTCTTCTTTGCCCTTGAACCGCTTGTCTTATACAACAGCGGTCAACACTTTCTCGACTGAGATTACCTGTGAGAATGACAACAGCAAAAATCGTAGTTTTCAATGAGCGTGCAATCGTTTTTCCCGTGTTCATTACATCTTTCCTGTATCCTGGGGCCGTATGCTAACAGTTCCCGGAAAATGCAAGGTAGTCCCTACCGGGGGGTGAATCGATGGCAGTGAATAAAAAAACTACACTAACTTGTTTACACACATTTTAACGTGGAATTCTCTGTTAGAAAATAATAGTATGTGACGTGGCTTTCTCCCAACCTTCCCCTTACTCTGTAGTAAGGAGATGGTAGTGGGGGAAAACACTAGATCATAAAAGGCAGTCTTGCGGTCCCGATTAGTTTCTACGGCCTCCTGCGCTCTCCCACTGGGTCCCGCAAGCTATCTACGGCGTCCCCGCACTCCCAGTTGGGTCCCACAACACACGAGCACACACAAATTAACCAAAATATATAAAGCCTAGCTCGCTCGGCTGAGTCCGGGCGGAGCAAGCGGCGGAGTGGTCGGTCATGGCAAAACATAACGATGATAAGAAAATTTGAACATGATAAGCCCTATGCATAAGCCTCACTTTGACCGGCAAAAAAGGGAGTGCAAGCCTATATATATAGTAGGATTACACCTTCTTGACCCACTTCCTCTGTGATCTCACGTCAATCATAACTCTCCTAATCATTCGTCACTCTCCAGTCCCACGAAATCATTGTGATGCCGTTTTTGACCAAGCCTGTCTCTGTTTTTTGCAGCACCCCTCTGCTCAGAATCTAGCGAAGCTCTCAATTTGAAGGCCCGAATCTCAATCGTTAGTGATAATTTCTCAGGAACATAAGCACAGTATGTAGCCGGTTTATGGTTCTATCAAACGTTTCGATTTTAGGCGTTCACCTTCAAAAAAGTGACGCTACGCGCCGCCGAACTCGCTTCCGCCGCTGGTTTAGTAGTCGAAAAGTGGAAACCTCAAAAGCTTGAGCTCTGCTTCCACGTTAGCGATTAGGTGTTAGGACACCTCGCGACGATCTTCTGGAGAAGACCTTGCTTCACCTTCGATGTTGGTTTCTCCTTAACAACAATCAGTTCTTGAATGCAGGAGAGAGCTGCAAAGTTGCCACGAATTACTTCTGTTCCTTTCGTCTATCTTACGATTAGCATCATGCCCGCAGGCTCAACAGTGAATCTCGCTGCATCAGTTAGATATGACTACTAGTGGCCCGTGGACCAACCGTGAGTGCGTTTGAAAGAAGGTTAAGACAATGAACTGAGCATAGTGTAGTGTAGAAAAACGTGGACATTTATCTACATGTGTATAAACCAGCTGCTCGCGCCGGCCAGCGCAGCTGGCGGAGCGGCACCGCCGGTTCTGTGGTTCCTGTTCCAGCTAGCCCATTCAGGTGAAACAGAAAATGGGACGATTCTGTTGCTAAAGAACGGTTTTGCCAGTGAACACGATTTATCTTCAGTCAAAGCATCTCTGCTGAAAACAGTTTCCACGACGTCGGACTCTGAGTGTTGGCTTGGCCAAACGATAGGCCGGCTTTCCTCCTTCAATCATGTATAGAATTCGCTTGACTTAAAGGCATCGTTCACGATGGATTTCGTTTTCGAGTTTTCCATATATAATGAGAGCTATAATTCCCTATAATGCAGCTACGTTGAAAAAACCGCGAAAAATCCACTGAAAAAACCTGTTTTAGACCCAAAATATCTCGATCGACTTTTGACAAAGGAAGAGTCGATCGTTAGAGATACAGCCCACAAAACGGCCAGTCTCTCCCCGTCGACTGCGTACCACGCGCTGCGCGACCGCACGTGCGTCGGAAGCAGACGAGTTTTGGCCCCCGCGCGACGAGTTTCGGCCGCCGCGCGGCGGCCGAAACATCGCGCGGCGGCCAAAACTCGTCGCGCGGCGGCCAAAACCCGTCTGCTTCCGACGCGCGTGCGGTCGCTCAGCGCGTGGTACGCAGTCGACGGTGAGACATTGGCCGTTTTATGGCCTGTAGCTGTTTTGACGATCTTACCATCAAATGAAGTTTATCTTTCTTTCAAGTGAGCTGTTGACAAGGAAAGGTTAATCGATGTGCGTAGAAAAGTCATTCTTGACTTAATCGTTTGGTGTATTCCATCAACTTCCCCTCAGTTGCACTGTATCAAATGTTGAAAATTTACTTATATGATGGCTGACAGCAAATTGTGACAGATGACTGACGGAGGGCCGGCCTCTTTTGACGGAATTTGAGACATTCAACTTCAATTATCTTCAAGGTAAGGCGTTTTCAATCGAACAAACTCTCCCTACGTTCTTAGGTGGGCCCAGAGAATCATTTAAACCGAAAAAACGGTAAGTGGTTTTCAGCGCGTACGATGCCTTTAACTACAGCCCGGCTTCTCTCCATTAACAATGCGTAGATTCGCATGACTTCACTCAACTATAGGCCGGCTTCCCTCCATTGACCATGTTTAGCATTCGTTTAGCTTCCCCAAACGATAAGCCGGCATGGCCGGCCTCACCCCTTCAACCATGTGTAGAATTCGCTTCATTTCGCTTGACCCTAGGCCGGGTAGAGTCGGCACGAACCGCACTGGTCGTTTGTTTACCTCTTGATAGTGTAGCTTGCGCCAGCTCAGACCGTGTGCACGCATCTCTGAACACACTGTGCTTATCTGGGCCAAATTCCGGTCCACAACTGCGTCTCGACACGCTTTGCGGCCGCACGCGCTGGACTAAGTCGAGTTTCCACCGCCAAAGCCGACTCGATATGGCTTTTTTATACAATTTTCTCCAATTTTGTTTACTTTACAGTTTCTAAAACCCACCTAGAGTGAACAGATCGGCGGCTGAGGCGCTGGAAACTCTTCCGACTCGGATGCGCGCGGCTGCAAAGCGTGTCGAGACGCAATCGCGCACCGGATTTTGGCCCAGAGAAGCACAGTATGTCCACCGAGATTTCGCCAAAGAAAGGTGATCCAAGAGGAACCAAAGTGATCAGTGCGATACGTGCCGACTGAACCCACCGACGTCGCGTAATCGTGGGACGCAAAGAATGTACAGGCTGTAGAACCGCGAAATTCCATGGTTTCTACGCGTAATTCTCACAACTCATGACGTGAGCGGCGTGCGCCATACTGCTCCCTCCGTCCATCATGCGCTCTCTCGCTGTCTCTAACCTCAGCTCCGTTAGAGACAGCGAGAGAGTGCATGACGGACGGAGCAGCATCGCTCGCGCCATGAGTCGTGAGAATTACGACTTTATAAAGGATAGGTGAATTGAAACAGATTGAACCAACTGAACTCCTTCAGCATGAACGAGGAATCGCTGGAAGTCAGTTCCATTGCACATGTCTTTTAATCAAATTCTGATTATTTATCCAAATGCACAATAATATGCATTCCCTTGAAGCTTCAATATTTCCAATAGGAGCAACTTTGTCATTCATGAAGAAGAATAGATTGAGATTCTCGAAGTAACATACTGTCGTTATCAAAGCGAAATTCCGGTCCGCATTCGCGACAACGGGTGTTGTATCAGGCAACACTATGGTAATTGTGATGGACCCCGGCACGAATAACCTTTTTTTTCAGCACGACGATCATCGTATTCTGAGTTGCCGCAGCGGTCCTCCACAAAAGCGGACCGGATTTTCGCTAGAAACGATAACACCACCAACTACTCCCATTCCCAAACCTGTTCCGAAACCGTACCCTCCGACTCTTGCTGGTCACAAGAATCTCTCCGGACACCTTTTTCATGGTGTGAACTCTAACACAGCTAAACCGTTCTGCGGTTTTTGATGCAGCGCGCTTCAGCTTCTACCACAACACTCCTTTTCTGTGTCCCTCCCTCCTCTCCGCGTTGCAACCGCGCAGGTTAGGATTATCACAAGAAACCTATGTCCAGTGCTGAGCATAGTTGCGACTCGGCACAACAAGGGGTCGTAAAAACTGGGAAGATTCTAGAGAAAAATGCGAATTTTGGGAGGGGTCTTGAAATTTCCGGAGTGAAAGTAGTCATCTTCGAAATAGTCATTTGCGTGGAAGAAGTATCGGGGGATCACGAAAATTTTGCAAAATTTTGGTAAACAGGGGGGTCGTAGCTCCGCCGAAAATTGACGCAACTGCCTGCTCAACCCTGCCTATGTCAAAAAATAATTTTTCTATGTAACACCAAAACTCGGGAAAGTCGCATTCTGAGCGAACTGCCCGTAACCCCCTTCCTCCACAGACACCTGCCTCTCTCTCCCTCCTTCTCATTCCCATCTTACCTCCGGAGAACTTTAGAAAGGATAAGGCAAGGCATACCGTTACCAGTTTTTAATCCGTTCCCTTAACTATGACTTCTGACCAAAAAATGTGAAAGTAAACAAGATGAAATGCGGTCAATCATCATCAGGAGCTGCGCGCTTGGCCACGTCAGAAACTGTTATGACCACTTTTCGAAACAGGGTGCCTTTCCAGGCTGCATACCAAAATCAATATTTTCGAAAGAAGGCTTACCTTGACTTCAAATAGTTCAACGGCTCCATAATTACTCAGAAAACCGCCGCATTCAATGCGTGTCGAATATGCATTCAACTCTAGTGACCAAACCCATGGAGAGGCTCCATGACAGGGGCACGTGCTCCAAACAGCAGCACGTGCTGCAAAATTTCATAGCAGGAGCAAGTGCCGCAAAATGCATTCGCAGGAGTACGTGCTGCAAGGTAGTCCAGCACACCGACGTGCGACGCGGCCAGCTCGCCGAGCACATTCTGGGGCCGTCAGCGATTGGAAGAGGCTTCCAACGGCTGGGCGGGTAAAGTACCGCAAACTTGGGTAATTCGACCGGCGAAGCTGCCCTCCTCTCAGTTCCGTTTCAGGAGTGCATCGTATACTTTCCTTATTTGGATAATCGTTTTTCATCAAGTTGAATGTGTATCATGCACGCATTGGACGGCTTATTTGTTGGAGCACATGCTGTAATTTGAAACACAATAGGAGCACGTGCTCCCCTAGCAGCACTTTCCCTGACTGTGCTCGAAACCACCTGGTCTTCGAGTTGAATGCATATTTGACACGCATTGAATGCGGCGATTGCCTGAGTATGTGAAATCCTGTTTCGTCTGCAGTAGTTCTCCCTGGGTTCACCTTATTTTCTTTCGAATAATGCATTCCATGTTAGAGTGAGAAAAGAGCTAATGCACCTGAATGATCTAAAATAATCTACAGTAGAAGTAGACATGGTACAGACTCAATTTGAGCTGTCGTTGTGTATTACCGTGGCTGTGAATAGCCCATCGACCGAAACAAATTATTTCTATGCCGCTAGCCCCATGAAGATGCCGAGTGGAATTCCTAACGACACAATCCTAAGCAAGCTCTTGAAAAAGAGAAGTCTTGATAACACCGCGTAGAGGGTGATCTTATTATTGGCTGAAATTCGGAGTGGTTGCGTCAATTTTCGGCGGAGCTACAAACCCCTTGTTCACCGAATTTTTTTGAAATTTTCCAAAGTTTGATGATCCCCGCACGGAATCAAAAATTCTTTCAGCTTTTTGAGAATGACAGAGTTGGGAAACATTCAGAATAGTAGTGGTCCAAGGCAGTTTTTTCTCCGAACTGTTTACGACCCCCTCCATTTCATTTTTTACAAAACTTTTTCAAAAACTTTACAACACCCGTTGCGCAAAGTCGCAACATTGCTTCGGTTGCACCGCCCCGCAAAGAAAGAAAACCCCGGGTGACGGCTCATCTTACTGTTGGCTAACATTCGGTGTGGTTCAAGTCACTCGAAACCCAAAATGGACGTCCGGCAAGAGAGAAGAACCCCGGGCGTGGGCTCACCTTACTGTTAGCTAGAATTCGGTGGGGTTCAAGTTACTCGAAACCCAAAAAGGACGTTCGGCAAGGGAGGAAATCCCAGGGAGTGGGCTGATATTCCCAAATTCTAGGAGGTGCAAATCGGTTGAAACCCAAAAGGACTGTGCAGCCTGCAGCTGCACTGTGAGCAGAGAAGGAAACCCCCGGTCGAGGACTCATATTCCCATGAAGCCAAATTCTAGGAGATGCGAATTGGTTGAAACCCAGAATGGACAATGCAGCCTGCGGCTGCACTGTGGGCAGAGGAGGGAATTCCCGGGCGAGGACTGATATTCCGTGAAGACAAATCCTAGGAGGTGCAAATCGGTTGAAACCCAAAATGGACTGTGCAGCCTGCAGCTGCACTGCGAGCAGAGGAGGGAATCCCCGGGCGAGGACTGATATTCCCGTGAAGCCAAATTCTAGGAAGTGCAAATTGGTTGAAACCCAGAATGGACAGTGCAGCCTGCGGCTGCACTGTGGGCAGAGGAGGGAATTCCTGGGCGAGGACGGATATTCCCGTGAAGCCAAATCCTAGGAGGTGCAAATCGGTTGAAACCCAAAATGGACTGTGCAGCCTGCAGCTGCACTGCGAGCAGAGGAGGGATACCCCGGGCGAGGACTGATATTCCCGTGAAGCCAAATTCTAGGAAATGCAAATTGGTTGAAACCCAGAATGGACAGTGCAGCCTAAAGCCAAATTCTAGGAGATGCAAAGGGTTGAAACCCCGAAAGAACGGTGCAGCCTGCGGCTGCACTATGAGCAGGGGAGGAAATCCCCGGGTGTGGGCTGCTATTCCCGTGAAGCCAAATTCTAGGAGGCGCAAATTGGTCAAAACCCAGAATGGACAGTGCAGCCTGCGGCTGCACTGTGGGCAGGGGAGGGAATCTCCGGGTGTGCTGATATTCCCGTGAAGCCAAATTCTTGGAGATGCAATTTGGTCAAAATCCAGAGGTGAAAATTAGTTGCAACCCAGAGTGGACGGTGCAGCCTGCGGCTACACTGTGGGCAAAGGAGAAAATCCCCGGGTGTGGGCTGATATTTCCGTGAAGCCAAATTGTAGGAGGAGCAAATAAGTTGAAACCCCGAAAGAACGGTGCAGCCTGCCACTGCACTATGGGCAGAGGAGGAACTTCCCGGGTGTGAGCTGATATTCCCGTGAAGCCAAAATCTGGGAGGGGCAAAACGGTTGAAACCCCGAAAGAACGGTGCAGCCTGCGACTGCACTATGGGCAGGGGAGGAAATCCCCGGGAGTGGGCTGATATTCCCGTGAAGCTAAAATCTGGAAGGGGCAAAACGGTTGAAACCCCGAACGAACGGTGCAGCCTGCGACTGCACTATGGGCAGGGGAGGAAATCCCCGGGAGTGGGCTGATATTCCCGTGAAGCTAAAATCTGGAAGGGGCAAAACGGTGGAAACCCCGAAAGAACGGTGCAGCCTGCGACTGCACTATGGGCAGGGGAGGAAATCCCTGGGTGTGGGCTGATATTCCCGTGAAGCCAAATTCTAGGAGGTGCAAATTGGTCAAAACCCAGAATGGACGGTGCAGCCTGCAGCTGCACTGTGAACAAAGGAGGAAATCCCTGGGTGTGGGCTGATATTCCCGTGAAGCCAAATTCTAGGAGATGCAAATTGGTCAAAACCCAGAATGGACCGTTCGGCCTGCGGCTACACTATGAGCAGGGGAGGAAATCCCCGGGTGTGGGCTGATATTCCCGTGAAGCCAAATTCTAGGAGGTGCAAATCGGTCAAAACCCAGAATGGACAGTGCAGCCTGCGGCTGCACTGTGGGCAGGGGAGGAAATCCCCGAGTGTGGACTGATATTCCCGTGAAGCCAAATTCTAGGAGGTGCAAATTGGTCGAAATCCAGAGTGGACGGTGCAGCCTGCGGCAGCACTGGGGGCAAAGAAGGAACTTCCCGGGTGTGAGGTGATATTCCCGTGAAGACAAAATCTGGGAGGGCCGAATCGTTTGCAACCCAGGATGAACCGTGCAGCCTGCGGCTGCACTGTGGGCAGGGAAGGAAATCCCCGGGTGTGGGCTGATACTCCCGTGAAGCCAAATTCTAGGGGGCGCGAATTGGTCAAAACCCAGAACGGACAGTGCAGCCTGCGGCTGCACTGTGGGCAGGGGAAGGAATCCCCGGGTGTGGGCTGATATTCCCGTGAAGCCAAATTCTAGGAGGTGCGAATTGGTCAAAACCCAGAATGAAAGGTGCAGCCTGCGGCTGCACTGTGGGCAGGGGAGGAACTTCCCGGGTGTGAGCTGATATTCCCGTGAAGACAAAATCTGGGAGGGGCGAATCGTTTGCAACCCAGATCGGACCGTGTAGCCTGCGGCTGCACTGTGGGCAAAGGAGGAAATCTCCGGGTGTAGGCTGATATTCCCGTGAAGCCAAATCCTAGGAGGGCAATTCGGTTGGAACTCAGAATGGACGAAGGAAAACTCCGGGTACCCGGGTGTTAAACCCCTCCCTACCTTTGGCAAAAGGTTAGAACCTCGGCTGGTCGAAACTAGGGCATGGTTGCGAAATATTTGCTCAATTTCAACTCACGTTGCGCGCGTTTTCTACCCGTACAAGAAATCTTCCCCGACTTTCGGTAGGAAGATGGGACCTCCGAGAGGGTGCCATCTCCGGTGCCATCATAGCGGGGGGGGCACTATGGCGCGATGCGCTTGGCCACGCACATTTCACCGTGCCGCACTAAAGTTGAGCACATTACCGGGATTTCCCTCCCCTGCCAAAATCAGGAGAGTCATTGCGGCACGAAAATATGGGGGTGGTCAAGTGCTATACAACAGTGGTCCCCCCGCTCCAATAGCATATCATCTCCTTCCCCCTCCCCCTCCAGAAGACGAGCCCAATCCAGAAGCACCAATCTTTCTCAGATTTTCTTATGCTTCTACAAGCTGCCATGAGTAACACCCCAAAAGAACAAAAAATAAATAAAAACAAGAGTTGGAAACAAATAGCAGTCAATGAAAGCTGACCGACTAACCTGGCAAGATGTGCTTGAAAAGGACATTCGGCCAGATTATGAGGACAATAATTATTGCATCGGCTGGGAGATCGTCAAGCTAAGGCCGGACTCTCACGGAATTGGCACAGCAACCACCGCTTGCATGGAATCCGATCCCCAGTGAAAATCTGAAATATAGTGACAGAAATATTATAGTTACAGAAGTTTAATGCTGTTAGGTTAAGTTTAATGCACACACCTTTTGCTCGTCACTTGTTTCTGCCGCTAGAGGAAACGACGTCGAAGAATGGGCAGAGGAGTGTGACCTGGTCATCTCAAACGATGATCAGCCCACTCGTCTCCCTACCAACGGCCGATCTTCCAGCCCAGACATTTCTCTTGTCTCGTCCAACCTCTCTAACTCTTGCTCATGGTCCACCACAACCACTTTGCCAAGTGACCATGTCCCCGTCTTAATCATATCGATCTCTCCAACTCTCTCGCTCCCTATTCTGGTGTTCGTCAACGTTCTTATCCTAATTTAGGCCGAGCAGACTGGAGCCTGTTCAGTGAAGTTGCGCTTCGCCTGTCGACAAATTACCCGTGGAATGGCGACGTGCACCAGAAAGAGTGCCATTTATCTGACGCGATCCGCAGAGCCATGAAAGCGGCTATTCATGTCGGCCGCGTTAAGACGTTCTATCCAAATGTCACAAGTTAGATCCTCGATAAGATCAGGACAAGAGATACCAGGAGAGCGGTCAACCATCTGGACCCCGTCGTTGCTGAACTTGACGATGAGATCAAAAAGGATCTAGACAGGCACAAGAAAGAAGAGTGGGAAAAGTTCGCTGGGCAGTTGGACTTCAAGACGGACAGTGCAGCTACTTGGAAGGTATTACGGAAGCTCTCGGGTAAAAGCTTGCCTGCTACCGTCTCCACAATCGAATTAGAAAACGGTGTATTCAAATCAGGAAAAGAAGCCGCTTATGCGCTCGGGAGAAGTTTTTTCATCACCAGTGCAAAGCGTGGTCCGCAGAATAGAGTGACTGTACGAGAGCTGTGCCGCCTCCCGCTTATGAGCACGGCCGAAGCGTTCACTACGACGCAAGTTGATAAAGTTATAAAGGATATGCGGAATTCAAAAGCGGTTGGTCCTGACGGGATATGTCCTGCTGTCTTGAAGAAGATACCGAGTGAAATCCTCCCGCTTCTCACTGATTTGATCAATACCTCGTTCAGATCGTGCACCATCCCTCAGAACTGGAAGACAGCTAACGTTGTGCCGCTGCCCAAGCCGGGGAAACCTCAGACTTCAGTCAAGGGATACAGACCCATTAGCTTGCTGTCCACGTTCGCGAAGGTAGCCGAAAAACTGATCGTAGAGGACTTGGCGGAGCACAATGAGAAGCAAGTGATTCAGCATGGATTCAGAAAGCTGCATTCCACCACGACAGCTCTGCTGGAAATTACAAGCTTTGCCATCGATGGGTTCAATGCCCAGAAGCTACAGAGAACTGTGGCTGTTGCCTTAGATCTCACCAAGACATTCGACACGGTAAACCATGGAGTTCTGTCAAGCAACCTACTGGAATCATCAATACCGCCGTGGCAGAAACGCTGGATATTGGCATTCATCAAGGGCAGACGAGCCAGAGTTATGTTGCAGAACCATGTCTCCAATAATATTCCTATTACAGCTGGATTCCGCAGGGCGGCGTTTTATCGCCTGCCCTCTTCAGTCTGTACCTCGAAGACATGCCCGCTCCCCCCCCAGGATATCAAGGTGGTCGCCTATGCCGATGATATGACAATAATGTGTCGGAATCGGGATATACATGTGGCCGCCTCCAAGATCAATGAGTACCTGGTCACACTGAAAAGCTTTTTCGACCACAAAATGCTAAAGATCTCTGCATCCAAATCGTCGGTATCCGTACTCACAACGGATCCATAAGAGCACAGCGCCCACCCGCATGTCGAGTGGGACGGTGACCGATTAACTGCTGCTCGCTTTCCCAAACTGCTCGGTCTGGTGCTCGATCCATCGCTCAAGTTTCATTAGAACACCGAGCAGAAGCAGGCCGTCGTCAAAGCGAAGCTTAATGTGCTCAGAGCCCTGGGCGGTACATCATGGGGCAATAGCAAAGAAACCATTATTACGACGTATAAAGCGATTCTCCAGCCTGCACTAGAATACGGCGCACCAGTCTGGCAGCATCTAGTTTCGGAATCCTCTTGGACTAAGATGCAACGCATACAGAATGCGGCTCTTCGAATCGGCACCGGATGTGCAAGAAGTTCCCCAGTCGAGCACTTGCATGCGGAGACACGATTATTACCAGTAAAAGAACACTGTCAGCTCCAAGCCCAACAATTTTTCATCAACATTGTCAAACAACCAAATCACCCCTCTTGAAGAGTGCTAAACCCCGTCAGAGAAAGAAAGATCAGAATGCCATTCGCCGATGCTCCAAGCAAAGTCAATCTGCAAAGATGGCACGATTCACAGCAAGAACGACCCCGTCTGTTGCGCGAGGAGCACACACAGTTCGTACGGTGTCATCTGGAAAAGGCGGCGGTAAATCCCATCCTGGGAGTGGTGCCGCCTCGTGTCTGCACATCCGAGTCTCAACTCGGAAGGAGGGCCAGATGCACCCTGGCATCGCTGCGCTGTGGTCACTCTACTATGCTTATGGCATATGTTAGCAAGATTGACAGCACCAAATCGGACGTTTGCCCAGACTGTGGATGCCACGGCCACTATACGGCACATTTGTTTGATTGTCCGGAGAGACCAACCACGCTGACCACAATGGACCTATGGACGAATCCATTATTGGTCGCCCAGTTCCTCAACCTATGACAGTACCCTCGACGTGGCTGCAAAGAAGAAGAATAGTTACAGAAGTGGCGAATCACGGAATTTGCGATAAAACGAATTTCAGCCACTGAGAACCTAAGAAACAAGAAGGAAACAAAAATTGAAAATCTTGAGAACAAAAAAAAAAGAAATTTAGAGCTCGGGCGTCGAATTCGAGAAGTGGTACGTACCTTACGTGCAAAACAACGTAAAAATCGTTTGTACAGTTCATTGGCGCGCCCCAATGCCTATGTACATAAAATTTAAAGAACTTTTATTTTTCACATGCCGGAACTCGTCCGCGCCTACATTTTTTCAATGGAAACTGCGGGTCGACGCCAGGGCTGTGCGTAACCGAATTTTGTAATTTTGTAAATCGTAAATCGTAATTTTTAAAATTACTCGTAATTCGTAAATCGTAACTTATAATGAGTAATAAGCCCACACATGACCCAAACCTCATTCGATGTGGAAACACCGTAGCATTTCAGTGATGAGGTGTTTCCATATCGAAGGAGGTTGGAGGTTGGGTTTCAAAGTGACATGTTTAGAGCAGCACTTGAAGAAATATTAAGTACATACGCGGGGTAGGAACGACTTTAATAGACAAAATGGAAACTCTTAGTTCATTTAAGTACCACACCTATGCCAGGTTTCGTACAACTTTTGATCACGAAAGCATAGAGAACTATCGCTCTAAAAAACATAGTTCAGTTGAAGCTAAGGAGAGCAACACTGTGATGAGGAAAAATTAACGGTTGGATAGTTTTAGCCTCAACCTTTTAAGGAAGGATTCTTGGAAAAGGTGGCCATTCAAAGGGGATATACATTTACAAAACCACTTCTTGACGCGGAAAACGAGTCTGCTCTCTATATTTGTAAAGCGTTGCTCTGAACGGAGTTGTAAGCGTTCCTCTCCATAAGCGTAAGTTTGTGGAGATGGAGACGGCGGTCTGAGTGGTAAAAGTTGTTTAGGATTGTGAAATGCAGAAGGGTGAGGGCTCCCTCTAAATCTGCGCTTTCAAAAATTAGGTACTTCATCTTCTTTTCTTTTGCGTTCAGAATTTGCTCCTCATTATAAAAACATTTGAGAACTTCTTTGAAAAGTAGGAGACTCTGCAGCCATAATTTCTTAGAAATGTTTCGAACCAAATTTTAAAATTACCACCTCTCCTCTCGTAGCCTCGTAGTCTCGTAGACATCAAACGTTATTTTGGGAGTCCCCGTAAAAATCTTCGTCGACTAATGTTTTCAGGTTAGAAAAATTATTTCCCGATTCTCCGGCAGATTTGAATCCACGAAGTTCCACTTTTTTGTTTGTATCTTTTAACCGGTAAAGATGAATGTGTGGGGAAGGTTGTTTTTGAAATCTCCGCGAAATTCTGCAACGAAGTGTATATTGGGTTCCAACCTTTACTCGCTCCGTGAGCCAGCCAGGTCTTTAGAGCCGAGCCCCATATTTACTATCTATTTATGTGGGAATGGAAATGCTGTCCGCAGCTGCAAGCGACCGCTTTAAAAGTTTACAGAGAGCTAGAAGATAGTGGTGCTGGGACGAATATCAATCATGTCAGGACCTCGCGGTCACAGCATGATTCTGTTTGCAGTAAGTGTTGCAACAGCGGTTGTCTGCAACTGCGGACCGAAATTTTGGTCCGATATAGACTGCAGCTCCACCAAAGGTCTGCGTCCCTAGTGTTCATCATGTGACAAGAGCATTCCATGGAAGTAAATAGCTGTGAAGCTACCGACCTGGCTCGGCTCGGGGCAAGGAAAAGTTTAGGTCCGTCAGAGTGAGAAGGGGAGCGATTGGTCATGCCTGAAGCTCGTTAACAACAATTATAGTTCTCCATGACTGACCTACTGCTGACTTCGACCGGCCGGGCAAGCAAGGGTACGGGTTCACCGAAAATTGAAAATTTGAAGAGTAATCAAATATTAGGGGCGTGTTAAATTTGAAAGTGTTGAAGTTGTGTCGTATTGAAAGTGTTAAATTTATATTTGTACTAGACCGCAGATTGGAATTGCTCATTTACCCGCGTTTTCGCGTTTTATTACGATTTGTTACGATTCGTTACGATTTTGGTCCCGAATTTCGTAAATCGTAAATCGTAAAAAAATTGCCAAAACGCCCGTAATTCGTAAATCGTAAACCGAAACCGTAATTACGCACAGCCCTGGTCGACGCTAAGTTTCGGACGAGTTCCAGTGCAGCCTCCGCTCCTCCTTCTTTTTCGGTTCTTTATTAGTAGAGGATCCAATTGATTTCGTGTTCTAACGCAATCAATTTTCTTCAATGCATGAGATCCGAAGGAGCGGTGGAGTAATCATGTAAACAACGAAAATATGAAGCTGTTTTCTGGACTACTATCCTCCCCCAAGAACGCATAAAATTGCATCCTGAACCTCCATCTTATGTGTGCGACCCTCCCTTGTGAGTGCACCTAAACAGGATGCTATGTTTGGGGAGCATACGTTGACTGAAAATGTAAAATTTTTAGTTCAAAGCCCGGATGATTGGAGGCAACCTATGCACTCCGACGCGGTATTCAGCCCTACATTGTTTGAAATACTCTGTACAAAGTACATACTCTGGAACTACGGCTTCTCGTTGATGGATCCGATCCCTGATCTCGCATACCCTGTGAGCGATACATTCGTGTCACGTCGCGAAATTTTACTCGAGAATCCCATCAATGCGGAACAGATCACAATGCGTGATTGACATCGACCGCGATAATATTCCTGTCACCACCCGCTACATGGCCGCAGAGACTTTTGAAGCGCACCGTCCCCGCTGTTCTAATCTGCGCCCCCTTTTTCTAAGGAAGGTGGACTGATCTGTTTCGGGCAAAAATAGCAATGTTCGCACGGACGATTCAGCAGCGGTTATCGCACGAAATCACTACAAACACCGCATCGAACAGAGTTCATTGGCTTCGGTTTTGTTTGTTGATTTCCACCAACGACATTGACCATTGACCACTACGGGAGCGCGCGAAGTTATTTGCTGCTAGAGAGGAATTCGTCGCAGTTCAAAGTACGGAAACAGAATATGGCAAGATGTTGTTGGGATTGGATTCAATTTTACTAGTTTTACTCATTAATGAATTCATTGATTGAAACATCACTTGTTGACCGATGAAAAATATTTTCATTCATGCAAATTAATTGGAGGCATCGATCGCGTCGAAAACCAGTTTCCATTTTTCAGGCTCAATTTCATGAATGAGCCCGGTACACTACACCGGTAAACTTCGGCGCTTCTAAAACGTAGGGTTATGAGGTTGGAAGGGGTTAAACATGAGTATCCGCCCCCATTCCTCACCAGTAATCTGGCACTTTTTCATAGAATGTTGATGCCACCGTCAAACAACATGAAAAACAGTTACGGCACAAACTCTAAATAAAGAAAACTTCAAAAATGACAGTGACGAGGCCTCCAAATAGAGAAAAACTTCGAAAACGATTTTGGCGCGAATTTAAAATTCGTATTTTCAATGTGTTTCAATTGACTTTTCTTTACAAATGAAGGTTTTTCATTGGCCCCTTCTACATTTGCGTTTACTAGAGGGGCTAAGCTACACAAAAACATTTGAAAAATTATACTCGGTTTTCTGCGTGCGATGCCTTTGAAGGCACAGTCAAACCTCGGAATCGCTTTTCTGTTTTGCTGTCTATCTTGAGAACGATCCCCTACTGATTCCATTAATATCTTTGAAATCGTACGAGACCCCTTAAGAACGGAGTTATAGCCCTTCGAAAATTGAGCTGCGGAAGCATGTTGGACGAGTTTTCCGAGGCTTGTAACTTCCGTCATTTGCAAATGATGTATGCGAGCCGACCTGAAAAAAACGAGGTTGAGAGCGAAGGGAAGAACGGTGCTATTGATCGGAAGCCATCGCTCATATCGCCACTGTTGAGCTTGAAAGATTGTAAAAGGGGCTTACCAGAGTGGCTTCTTGAAGTAAGCGCCCCAGGGTGGCTTCCTCCTATATCTCTCTTATTCGGAGGAAATGAGAGCTCGCACTTGGCAGGTGTTGTATGGGGTGGATCTACTTTACAATTACGTTTGAATCTCATATTTCACCCTTGAGCTTGGACTGTGCCTTTAAAGACAGTGTTCACGATAAAAACCTATTCTAGTTTTCGCTATTTTCGAGAAGGCAGGTTCACAAAGTAGAGTACAAAAAAAGTCCACATCAACTTCTCAAATATTGGGGACAAAATGTTCAAATAACCTCTTGAATATTTAATTATGCCTGTTCTCGTGTATTACTCACTGCGGACAAAGCATCGAACCATATGTCTGAAGTTCTTTTTTTTCGGTTCGAATTTCTGAGCTGAGTGACTTTTTTTCTGTTTCGTGTTCCCTAAAAACTCCTCAAAAATACGAGGGTTTAGCGCACATGCTTGGATACTAGAATTTATCGGGATGAAGAGTATTCGAAATTCGGTTACCGTTCCTTTTGTGTGACACTGAGCAGGACAACTGTTATAGAACGTGGGCGGGGTGGCCCAATGGGTCGGCAGGCGCACGAGATTTTCACAAACTTCCCGACTGATTTTAGTCGCACTTCTGTTCTTACTTCCTTGGAAAGACCCGAAGCTTACGTTTCCGCAAAAAAACGGCTAATTTTTTCATCGAGAATACTGCCTTTCAGGTATGTCACATTGTTTCATAATCGTTACAATTTGAAAAGTTTCAGATTTGAAAACGTTTCATATTCACGCCTATTCATTTAACGCCAACTAAAAGCACGGCTTCGAGCTCGACGCCTTTCGAATATGTGCTGCCCATGAATCACTCACTATTCGTTGTTGGAGGTTTGCTCCTCTGAAAATGCGCAAAACTTCCCTTTGCGCGAATCCCCCATCCGCGCACAGGCCTACGAAAGTCAGATTTCCGGCAATAATCGCATCTCTCAGAAGGAACTGACTTACCAATGAAGCTGTGGGTGTTTGGAAGCTAAGGCTACCCCACAAAAATAGGCTTACTGGATTTTCAAAAACAAAACTTCTGCTCTGAATCAAAATGTTGAAATAAGGGTCGGTTACCTTACTCACTCTCAGGTGGCCAGTTGCAGCTGAATATGTCGGTGTAGATTGCCTACTAGCAATTTTTTATTGAAGGTGTTTAGAAGAATTGTTCTGGACTTGGCCCACAACTTTCATTTGGGGTGATCCGGTGTCCCGAATGCGAGCCTTAGATCCGTCTTTCGATATTCGTAAGGTTTACGCGGATTCCGACACATATAATGCCATTCTGCTGACGTAACTTATCGTCCGTTCCGAAGCCAAATTTACTCTGTTTCTTCGCGCGCTTGACCGGAGCGAGGGTTAGGGAGAGCGAGAAAGTGTGGGGAGAAGAAGATGTAGCATACGCCCGGAGACGCACGCGTTGAACGGTAATGAGTTTCACTCCGGAACAGGAGATACCTTAGATTTTTTGGAAATCAATAGATGGACCTCAAATACCTCGAACACTCCCTTTTTTTGACGTCCGATTTTTGAATATATTCGAATGACCTCTTTTTTGAGGTCCGATTTTTCAATATATTCGAATAACCCTGTTTTTTCGAGGTCCGAATTTCTAACAGATTCGAATAAATTCGATTCGAACATATTCGAATAAATTTTTGAATAATTTCAAAGCGACAGACTGAAAACAGGCCAGGTGAGCTGTCAGAGGATCCTCTAGTTCGAAATGAAGCTTAATTCCACTGATCGTGTGTATGCTACTTCCCCTTCCCTCACACTTTCCCGCTGCCTCCATCCTCGTTACGCACAAACACATGAAGGAAAGAACTTATTGCCTCCGAAACAGAGGATAACCACATGAGGAAACCCGTGCAACACCAATCGGATCAAAATCGCAAATAGATCGGAGTCCTGACGCTTTCCAAACAAGCAACTCATGATCCTAAAACATACTCATGATCCTTGAACGCTTCGTCCTTAAAAATTTAAATTTCAGTGGAAATTCGGCCGAAATCCACCATGCCACCTATGTAAATAACGGTGTTCCGAATGGGACAATTGAGAAAATAAGAGACCTCGGGTTCGTAGTAGATTACAGATCCTCGTTTGATGAGCATTGTTGGCTCATTGCTACTAAGGCGCAGCAGAGCCCCCCCCCCCTAGGTTTGCACCTTACGGTATTTACAGCAAGATAAGCACGGCCAGAATGACCGATATTTACACGGAAGAATGCGTGGACGATGGCTAAAGCATGGACGATGGGCACACTTTTCTGACTCAGTGATTGACGAAAATGGGCGGAATGTTTTATAGAATTGGTTTTTTGCGCAGTTTTCGCACATGCCTTGGGACTACCTGTACCACACGCTCGGATTCAACGTGAAACTTCGAAGCCAAAACTCTGCTCGGACCCTGCCTTTAAGATTAAAAGATCCACAGTTGCTGATCAAAGCCTAAAAAATTTACGTTCGCTCAGTTCCATTATTGAATAGATTCGAATACCCTTTTTTGAGGTCCGATATTTGAATAGTATTCGAATACTGCAATTTTCCAAATTCCGATAATGAAGACGTATTCGAATGACAATTATTCGAATATATCGATTCGAATCTATTCGAATGGCACAACTATGATGCCTAAACAGTTCGTGCGTCAAGTAGCTGAGGAAGGCAGAGTGGGGTGTCGGTAGTGTAATTGTAACACTCTCGCCCGGAAGGCCATGGGATGCGGGTTCGATTCCTGCCTGACACCTAAGTTTTTTTTTTCGAAGAAAATCTACTACAACACATCAAAAAATAACACAGCCTGCATGCATTTACGTGCAGGGCTGGCTCAGTTGTTGTATAGTTGAATTCGAATACTCCCTTCAGTCCCTCCGCTCGCGTTCTTTCAAGCAATTATCGAGAGGGAAGCTGCTAAATGTCTAAGAAAATGTATTTTTTTAATACCCGTCCCACATATCTATGTTTATATGAGTTAGCCACAGTATGTTCTCGTTATGTTCAGTCGATACACGAGTAAGCATTTTTTTCTATAGCGCCTATCTTAAGTAGCGAATTCAATGAATAAATGAATTGGTCTCACTGACTTGAGAGGGTTCCCAAGGTAACCTTGATAAAAAATCAGTTCGTCGATTATTGGGCAAACTATGAAGCAAAGCGGCTGACGCGAAAAGTGTTGTGTAAATTAGAAGTCCATTCATCGCCAGGATGACCATATGATGTGCTCCCTAACCACCATATGACAGTAACATTCGGAGCACTCCATTCGTACACGAAATTACATAGTGGCATGGGCATTCTACTGCCCCCCCCCCGCCAACACCGTCTCTATGTGAACGTAGAAAAATTTGCCCTGGAATGCATTAACAATCATTAAATGACAACAAAATGTCAAACGTGAGAGTTGCAGTGACAAAGACTTCAGTGTAAAGTTCACTTGCGCGGTTGACTATAGAACCCACGACAAAGACAACAAGCGTAGTGGTGGGAGCCTGTGCGGGTGCGTGCACTCATTGCTTCAACAGTTGCCATGAACCGTGTAGACATGATGGCCGATATATCTACATGTAGTTATACATAAGATCTAACCGATGGATTCCTTGAATAATGCACATGTTGCTGGATGCATTGTCATATGCAATTTTAGTATACGAAACTGGAGTAGGTGGGAATTAGGTATGAAAAAAATAAAAAAAGGATATACCCAATAGATATCACATGCGTTATTCACTCCTTCAGGCCTTGAAAATTCGAACAGTAAGATGGATTTTAAAGCTATTTAGGTTTCAGCTTTGATCCCGCCAGAGGCCTAAATTTTCGCAAGTTTGGGAAACGATGGTCGGTTGACTGAATCGGAAGAGCGCGTTGTCTTCCGCGAGATCTCCTAAGAGTTCGCCCATGAGTGTGTATTTTTAGCCTACCTACAAGATGTGATCCAGCCCGAGGAAGAACATTTTTCGATGCCCTGAGAGCACATTGGTGCGGTTTTGGGCACGCAAACTAAATTTAGAATACGACAGTCCGCATCTGAGAAAGTATCCAAAATTTCATGGACGCAACTCAAAGGCACTGTTCACAATAAACTTCGTTCCAAAGTTTTCTTTGAAAAAAAAGTGGTAGTAACCCCTAGAAGCATGTCAGTGTTAAAGAAACGGATCCGATAACCTTCCAGAGGCGGGAAACGATTTTGAAAATTAACCCAGTAGGCAAGTCCGGCCTCCTTGGGTCTTGTTGTTGTCGTCAACACAGACACGTCGCTATCACTGCCACGCTTTGACCTGCGATCATCGGTGGCGGTTTTTCCTTAAAAGCGACATTAGATTTGATAATTAGTCGTCAAAAACATGCCAAAATCTCCGTCAGGCAAAAATCTGTCCAATCCGTTGCTTAATTAAATAATAATCACTGCTGACGATTGCAGGTCAAAGCGTGACAGTGATAGAAACGTGCTGGTGTTTATGGCAACAACTAACCCAAGGAGGCCGGCGTTGCCCATTCGGCTAATCTTCAGAGCCGTTTTCTGCCTCTGATAAGGCTTTTGAATCCGTTTTTTCCAACGCTGTTATGCTTCTGAAGGCTATCACAAATGTTTTTCTTTGAAAAATCAAGGACGAAGTGTATCGTGAACAGTGCCTTTAAAGCCGAAGATCGTTACACTAGGAGGGGTCCTTGAAAAAATGTCCCAGTCCAGGATTCTAATTAAAAATTAACAAGTATTTCTTGAAATTCTAATTTGGGACGAAGTTTTTTAGCCCGTTCGAAAGATCTTTGAAGACTAATTTTTATGTGCGATACAATCGATTGTGTCACTCCAAGAATTGGTCTCCAAATACCGTTCTAAACGGGTAAAAAATTTGGTTTGTTTTTTGGGTATCGGACCAGCCTTCCCGCACGTTGCGGAAAAAACAAAACGTCACCCTCAGAATTTCGAAAGATACTTGTGAATTTTTCATTACAATCCTAGTTTTAATTGGCGCTCTTCGGCTTCAAGCTGCGTTTATGAAATTCTGGTTACGTTCCCAGATGCGGACAGCCATATTGTAAATGTGCTTTGGGTGCTTGAAACTCCACATATGTATATACACTCAGGGTATTGAAAAATTCCGTCCGTGTAGAGTAGAGCTTTTGAGCTTGCAGCTGCTTCCATGAGTTGTTTCCTACTTTATTCATGAAACAACTGAAGGTAATAAACAGAGACTTGAAGACGTCACTCCTTAAAGGCATAGGACACCCTCAGATACGAATTTTGAGATTTTCGTGTGGTTGTGTAGTAGACCCTTCCTGTATAACACGTGCCAAACGCGAGATCTCAATCCCTCCAAACAAGCGAGATATATGCGACCACCGCAAGCCCGACCCCCTTCCTGAATTTCGATCTCAATAGCGGCTAGATTGATGGATGATTTTCAACCAAGTCGCCATTCTTCACTTCCTTTTCAATCTATCACCTCATCCTGTTCTGCTTTCGTGCCGCAACTGCAAATCAAGAGAAATACAGGACCCATTTCCGCGTCTGTAGAGTTGCTTTTGAAGAACTCTCTTCGAATCAAGTTGTTTTCGAGTCTGAAGAAATATATAAGGTTCTGGTGCAAAGGGCTATTTAGCGTTTCGAGGATTGCTACTGTTTGAGTTCAAGAAAAAAGTTTGAGGTAAAATTTTAGCACCGTGCAGTGTGCAAATACAGTGTACTGCTGTGTAACGCTATGTTTACTATATAACGATCAGGAAAAGTATCCGGAATTTTTTTAGTTCAATTCTGAGCTCTGGCAAGCATTGTACAGATTGTTAGATAGCCTTTCACACGTGGATCTAAAACAACTTTTCAGATCTGGAAAGAGTCGATTAGGGAGCAAGGTATTAAAGGCAGTGTTCACGATAAGAATCGTTTTTCTGCTTTTCCGCCTATCTTGAAGACGGTTCCCATGTGTTCTTGGAATCAACGCAACATTACCGATCAGGTCTAGTATATGCTTCCTGCGACGGGCGACGAGACGCAATGTTTGTCATCTATATCGATCGAAAGTCGATACGCCTGATATGCACGGTTGCTGTCGCGCGTCGGAAAGTGTGCACTAGGACTTACGATGATTCGATAGCGAGCGATGATCGAACAAAAAAGGGCCCGACCATTCACAAGACTAGGTTACACGAAGACACAACACATATTTATATCGTGCCGATTTTTGGGTGAGCATCCGTTACAGTCATCTCCATTGTTCGAGTATTAAGAAGATACAAATTTATTCAAGTAAACGAGATTTGGGCTAAAACGAGGGGCAGAATTTTTATAATAGTGTGCTTATCTGAGCCGAATTCCGGTCCGCAATTGCGTCTCGACACGCTTTGCGGCCGCAGGCGCTCGAGTCAGTCGAGTTTCCAGCGCCAAAACCAACTCGATGTGGCTTTTCTTTACAAACTTTTCCAGTTTTCATTACTTTCCTATTTCTAAAACCCACCTAGAGTCAGCGAGATCGGCGGCTGCGGCGCTGAAAACTTTCGACTCGAATGCGCGCGGCCGCAAAGCGTATCGAGACGCACTAAAAAAGAGGTATTGGCGACTCCATGGCCTTTCCAAATCATACAGATCTTTGCAGCTCCATCGAGGTTTAAATACCGAAACCTCTTTTATTGTTAGCATAGAATTTCTCAGAGATGACAGAGTGAGTTGTCCTCCCATAACGAAATCTTCACGAAATATCTTCGACAACTCTTTTTGAACGAAACTTTATTGGAGGTCACCTGATAATATGAGCGCTTTTTCATATTCAACCGCAGTCTCCTATGTGTTCTTACAAAAGTGTGAAAACTTCAAACTGCGAGTGCTACTTAGGCCCTTCTCGCCCTTCTTTGTTCACTTAGTAACCAGTTCGATGAGAACGTGAGATCTGCGAGTATTTCTGCACAAAGTACGATCCCCTAGCGCCTCGTCGCTTTTTTTCTCTCTCGCCGCTCAAAAGTCAGTCGATCAGTGCGTGCGTAGTGTTGGACATTGTTCTATAGACTCCAGACTTGATCGCAGTCGATCACCTTCCCCACCACCGCCGCCACATTTCGAGTTCCAGACGGAGGAGAAACGTCTCCGCGAATGACCCACTATGTATATTAATAGTTTCGAGGCTAGCGTAAACGTACTTCCTCGTTTGAATTCCTCGAAACGATCAAAGAACACCTCACACTTTTTCCCACAAAGTGCTTTCGGGTTCGAGGAGAAATTGTATGAGCAGTGAATAGTTATTCATGACAACTCCACAAGCAATCACAGAACAGAGAAAGCGCTGGTATGACAATCTAAATTTTGCCTTGCTTCAAAGGCATCGTACGCGCTGAAAACCATAATTTCCTTTGAGTTCCCCGCCTATGTTGGAGAGAGCTTTGCTCTGAGTACAGTGATGTCTCCGGAATCACTCAGAACCTTTTACGAACGGAGTTACGGGCCCTCAGAGATTGTGAATTTGAACCGCGACAATTTTCAAGACGAGTTGTCTCGGGCCCCTTTTTCGTCGTTCTTTGCGGCCATCGCACTGGTTCAGGACGCGGCATAAAACTGGGCTGGCAATAAATGGAAGAACATAGACTTTGATTAAAGGCAGTGTTCACGATCAATTTTGCACTCGAGTTCGACCTAAAAATGGGATTGATTGGTCGTGAGGTAAATAATAGTGAAGAAACAGCGAAGAAAAACGTTCAGAAAAATGCTAAAATAATGGTTTCTAACTTTCAGGGTGTGGACGAGAATCATGGGACCAGCTGTTTACCGCAAGCGCGCGCTAATCGCGAAATTTGCGCAAGTCGATTATGCTGGACGCGGCAGGCAATTTGCCATCGAAAAGTGTGCGGCGCCACAAGCTCGTCCGAATGGGGGCGGACCGGGATAGCTAGGCGCAACGGGATAGCCTTCAAAGCCGTTTTTATCGATTGCTGGCCCGTTTTCGCTGCTTTCTTCGACCCTATCCTCTCCAGCAAATCGACCATACATACATATTACATTTTCTCTGCGAACGCAACGATTAATATGACAGTCTGTTTCATTTGAACAGCTGAGGTTCAGATAAGCAGATATCAAGACTACACCCACTAATTTGCAATAGACGTATCGTTGAATTTCTCTACCTTACTTCTTCCTCTACTTCTTCTATCATTCGTTAAACTATTTTTCCTTTTCGAATGCACGGCCTATTTTGTCGTGCATCTTCTTCCATGTACTTATTTCCTCCTTAATCCTCCGTTTATTTTGTACCTCTCCTTCTCAATAATATTTGTTATACAGCTGACTTTCCACAGAAACTTCAACTTCTCCTTTTACAGGGTGCGAGAAAATTAAAGGCACTGTTCGCGATAAACTTCATCCTCGAATTTTTCATGACAAACGCTTCTCGTGGTTCTCAGAAGCAGAACATCGTCGAAAAAATGGGACGAAAAGCTACCGAGGAGCCGCAAAACGGCTCAGAAAAGTGGGCAAACCCCGCCGCTGTGGGCAAGTCCCGCCTCTTCCCGCCCCTCGACGTGAACAAAGGAACACTCGAAATCGTGAGTTGAGCGATGGTTTCCGATCAAAAGCCCCGTTCTTCCCTTCATTCCCAACTTCTCTCTTTACTCAGGTCAGCTCGCATACATTGGATGCAAAAGACGGAAGTTACAAGCCTCGGACAACTCGTCCACCATTTTCCCTAGCTCAATTTTTGAGGGACCATAACTCCATTCCCAGAAGGTCTTGTACGATTCCAGAAGCATCATTGGAATCAGAATGGGACCGGTTTCAAGATAGGCAAAAAAATAGAAAAGTGATTTTTATCGCGCCTTAACCCTCTGGATTTCTCTGTTTTAGGCCATATGGAGTTGTAAGAGTTGCGCAAAGTTTTGACTGAAATAAATATGGGACAATCTATACGTAGACTACCTGCGGCGCACAGCCGATTCCGTAACTCGCCTTTCATGCTTTTGCGACTGCGGCACATGCCGCAGATTTTCAATAGAAAAACGAGAAAAGCGACGCGGCATTAGCCGCCGGCGGCGAACGCCGCAAAGTGGAACTTTCATGCATTCGCGGCAGCGGCATCGCGAATTGTTGACCAAGTCGCTGTTTATCGTTGGCCCGTCGCGGTTTCTGCGGCAGCGACAAGAATGATCCCGACCATTTTCGTCGCTGCAGCTGGGCTCGTCGCAACATATCGTCTCGGGACCGTCACCAAACTCGGCATTTTGCCAGAGAGATCACCTGATTTCATCCTAGAATTTGGATTTCTGCTGCGCCATCGTCATTATTCAAATACTAGAAATTCTGGCAATATTCTTCAGTGATTTGCTGCAAATCTATTCTGCTGAACAACAAGAAGATTTATTCGCTAAATGTGTTATGATCCTTCATTTCACCGTTCGATTTCTAACTATTCTGAACGCATTTGCTCCTGATGTGCTCTTCCCGTTTCGATGTTATTTTACGAGCATTTCTTCAAATGATTGTTGCAATTTCGCCGTGCTTGATTCGAATCCATATCACCGAGCTATGCTGAATTAGGCAGTATACTCTCTGATATAGGCTCGGAAATGGAGGTTTTTCCAATGCTACCCATAATATCCAAATATTTTCACTGAAATCTTCTTTTAAATATTGAAAATGTGTGAGTATTCACCTGATTTCGCCACGGCCGGGATGTTTGGCAAAATGCCCAGCCCATTGAAGGTCCCGGCACGATAAATAACGGCAAACGTCGCCGACGCCCTAGCGATTCATGACAAATGCCGCAAAACGCTGAATTTGCTGTGGGTCCAAGTGCAACATTTGCCGCTGTCGCAAAAGCATGAGAGGCGAGTAAAGAGACGATTTGCCGCCTGCATACAAGCTGATGGGAGCCAATTCGAAAACCTCTTGTGAAAGGGAAATCTTATTGTTCTAGTTGTTAAGAAAATAAATGTAGCTACTAGTATTAGTTATTTGAGAAAAAATCAAGTTATGGCGTTTTCTTTGGCGCACGTAATTTTCTCGCACCCTGTACTTGCACTTCAACTTCTCTTCTTTCGTACAATTTTTCTTCCACTCCAATTTTTCTTCATTAGATTCAAGTTCTGCCCCAACTGATTTTTCCATTTTCTGAAGCGATTAATCCTCCGAGTAATCTTACCAACTTTTTCTTCTTGAAGGTGGGGAACCGCGTCGGAGCATAGGCGTGCTGGTGCCCCTGAGGCACCAACGCGCCGTCGCGGCACGGTTCAGGCACTCTAGCGGCAGGGTTCAGGCAACGCTGCTGCAGTGTTGCTAGCAAGTGACGAGGAGGTTGATGCGGTGGCAAAGCTGGTGCCGATGCCTTGCCAGAATACAGATGCGGCGGAGCCTATTTAGCACCGTCAGGGCAGGGTGACGGTCTAACTTGGACAAATTCCTGAGATTTTTCGCCGTCCAACGTATCCAGTTTTACTGTTTTTGAGCTGCCTAACAGCAGAATGGCTCCTGATATATTGTCAAAAAATGAAATCAGAGTGCATCCAAAGCACGGAACGTCCGTAATTTGCACTCACCCTAGAGTTGCCCCAAAGCATAACGTTCTATCACAGAAAAGGGCAATCTCGAGACCTTTCATTTCATCAACATTTCTCCTAGGGAAGAAAAAATTACTGGCGAAAGGAACTTCATCCGTCAACTCGCGACTACAAAGCGCGTCCAATGCTCGCACATCGCTAGTGATGGAGAAACAGTTGAAGTTCGGCTACGCGGTCCAGTTGACCTCCGGACACATCTTCTAGCGTGGAAGGACACACAAAAAAGGCCCAGTTCTAGGTGATATGCACCCCAAACGCGGCGACATAGTGATCGATTATCTGTGGCCGATTGGGTATTCGTCAACTCCATTGGGGCACAGAGCTGCCCCGGGACGCAACAAATTCCGGGGAGGAGATTCATACCCAATACCTTTCGTATTGATACATATACTCATCCTATTATTGCCCCTCAGTTTGCGGGTGTGAGGAGTCCGCGATTTAGGTTGGACTGATATCAGTCAGATGAAGCTGCTTTGAAATCTGACTCTGTGGAGGATCACCTGCCCGAATCACTTACGCTTCCCATTTTGGACGGCGAGGAAATCCAGGGTTGCTGTAAAGATGGGGTGGGAGGAACCGAGAAGGGCGACTTCATCGCGGGTGGACAAGACCGAGTTTCTCGACAATCGTGTGATGAATCGCATGTTTTGTTTCGTTCAACCAACCACCTCTTTGAATACCTATTTACTGAACACCATGGTGGAATCGCCCGTTTCGGCCCTAATTTCCTTAAAGGCAGCAGACACGCTCAAAAATGATATCGATTTTATGATATAAATCGAGGTTTTAAAACTGGAGGTATGCGGAACTAACAAAAAAACCAACGAAAACTGCATGCAAATAGAGGAATAAGGGTTGTTTTTGTTATAGGGTAAAATTGGACGAGTTTCACCGCGCGCGGTTGAAACAGCAAATATTAGCAACAAAACGGGTGACATGGAGAAGCCGACACACTCTTACAGACTATACTGGAACGTTCACCTCGTTGGAAGCATCAAAAACCAGCCAAAGTGACCGTATTAGCACTATCAACCCGGACGAGTTTGTATTTTGGGGCGGGGTTGACGAAGCTCGTGGGCGGGGTTGCAAAAATTTTCCGATTTACATTGCTCAAATTGAGTAGTTTTGACTCGTTTTTGACGCTTACAACGACGTGGGCATTCTACTAGGAACCATGCGATGCCAGTAATGTAGTTAGCTCAACAACTTTTTCGAGCGCGTCTGCTGCCTTTAATAAATCAAATAACCACATTCAAGTGATCTGTAATGGATTTCTACCTCCCATTTCCTAAAACGTCATTTTCGTTTAACTCCTACCTTTCAGAAGAAAAAAAACTATACTGAATGAGAAGCACCTGGCTCCAAGATCTGTCAAACTTGTGCAAATTGGGGCAATTTTCTGCGTTTGGCGTCACCGAATTCGCGACGTCGCAATTAGTTTCACGCTTCAATCTGCATGAGTGAAAAAATTCTTTTCGTCTTCTTTCATTGAAATTCATCCGAAATAGAACGCCTAGAAATGAACTAAAGCCTTCCAGTGCTTAGGTTCAAACGCTAGGAGCTGGAGCAGAAGAGTATACAGCACTGGACCATTTAAAGGGAACATACACGCTGGCAAAAGTGGTTGAGATACATAGCAACGTCAATGGGGAGGTACCGCCCTAATACAACGCGGGTGGTGGCCATCGTGTATCAACACCCCTGAGGAGGCGGGAGAAACGGGGGGAGGGGCGAGGTTCCTAATTGGACGCAACAGCCGGGGGCCGGGGCTAGCCCGTGTTGCGTCCAATCAGGAACCTCGCTCCTCCCCCGTTTCTCCCGCCTCCTCAGGGGTGTTGATACACGATGGCCACCACCCATACAACGCTCACCTATCGAAGCATGCGGTCTCCACCCTCTTTCTTCGAAATCACCGCCCCTGATTGCAAACACTCTCGCAATGATTACTCCAATATGATCATTTCAGCTCGTTTTTGAATCTTCCAACGAAGTGAGTGTTCTGATGTGGGCCATACGAGTCTACTGACTTCGCCATCTCGACCATTTTGTCACTGGCTTAGCTATTTAAAGACAGCATACACGCTCGTAACCGTGGTTGGGATAGCAATGTGAATCGAACCGTATGGCTTACAACATAATGCCTACGCATTTTGAAGTGTCAAAAACGACCCATAATGCCGCTACATGAGTTAGAAGTTGGCCCCGCTCTGTATTTTCACGCCGCCTGTATTTGCCCTTTTCCTCCAACGCAGGGTTGTTGGGCCATCTTCGCAGTCAGTGGCGCGTGTGGTTCACTTGCTAGCCATTGCACCAATAGTACCGACGGTGATGATGGCCCAGCAACCTTGCGTTGCTGGAAAAGGGCAAATACAGGGGGCGTGAAAATATAGGGCGGGGCCAACTTCTAACTCATGCAGCGTCATTGTGGGTCGTTTTTGATACTTCAAAATGCGAAGGCGTTGTAATGTGGGCCATACCATTCTATTTCCGTAGTTATCTCAATCACGTTTACGAGCGTGTATGCTGCCTCTAAATCGGTCGCGCATACTTTGGTGTAACTCGTCCACTTCCATTCCAATACAAAAAGAACCAATTTATTCTCGATTTGCATCGCATTTTCGTCTGGTTTTCCG
This sequence comes from Aplectana chamaeleonis, assembly GCA_029168955.1. NCBI lineage: Eukaryota > Metazoa > Nematoda > Chromadorea > Rhabditida > Cosmocercidae > Aplectana > Aplectana chamaeleonis. Next base: position 163,163 of record JAPDOI010000847.1, on the reverse strand, counting down.
TCAAATTCCAATACACCCATCAACATACTTTCGAATTATGCCATAAAATCCAAATGAGTTTTTGAAAACAAGCTGTCTGTAAAGGCATCGTACATAATGAAAACCGTTTTCCAGTTTTTGCATTTAATCGGACTGGGGGGTCTTCATAAGGTCATTCACAAACTTTGGAGTTCTGTCATTGCCTCCGAATGTAATTTTAGCCGCCTCAAAACGGCTTGCTGAATTCGGAGGCCGGGCTTTGGGTCGATTCTTTGTTACAAGGAAGAAAGGAAAACAACCGGTTATCAAAAGAATTTATCACTTTATCACGTTTACTACATTCAACAGTTCACTCCTCCAGACCAGTCAATTCTTCTAATGTCAGAAATGAAACGTCACAAAAGCGATTCTGTTTTGGTAGAGAAAAGCGGTGTCCGGGCATTTTTCGCTGCTCTTTCTGGCACGATTGTCTCAGTAGGCCACAGACCTGCCATATTCAACGGTAAACTCGGCAACCATATTTCATCGTGGACGATGCCTTCAAAGAAACAGTACACCCTTAGATATGAATTTCGTGAATTTCCTTTAATTGTGAAGACGACATCTCCTGTATACAGGGTACTGCACGAGGTGTGGGTTGGCCAGTTCTGCTCAGACCTCCCCCTCTAATGGCAATCTTGCTCAGACTCCCCAGGAACGTTAGTAGGTCAATTTTTGACCATTTTCTCTCACCCCACCGAGAGCTGATGTGTTCATGCAGTTTATCCAGCAGGTATACAAACCTCTACGTTTTACTGCAGTAAAATTACTCTTGTCGTATTTTAATGGTAAGTATAAAATTGTCAAATGGTTAAAAAACCAAAACTGACAGCTCGAAGCCAATGCTTTGCGAAAAAATTCGGATGTTTGAGACGACGAGAGCAACAACAGCGTTTATTGAATTTATGTAGAGACGAGCTGAAAGTGCAAAAGTATATGTAACTGGTAACAGCTTTTGCTGAGTAATAAAAGGCGGATGTTTGAAAGAGGGTTTGACACCGCCGGAAGTCCATATTCTTTTGCTAGTCACGAGAGGTAGGATATTCGAGTCAAGCGTGTTGGATTTACAAAGTATACCAACTTTGACCGTCTGAGATAGACGCTGAAGGGCGCTACACTGTATGGGCCCACACCTTTCTCAGGTGTGGTCCCGTCGGAAGTCGACAACTTTGAAAACTAGGAGTCATGTGAGTAGGATATTTGAGTCCAGCGTAGTTTATTTACTCGGGGTGGCAGCAAATAGAGTGAGGACTTTTTGAAAGGAGACCGAACAAACGAATTTTGAATAAATTCATTCATTTTCATTCCGAACGAACGAATTTCGGATAGATTCGTTCATTTTTTTATTTCGAACGAACGAATATTCGAAATTCAAGTATTCGAATGACGAATAATTAAAGGCAGCATACACGCTCGCAAAAGTTGTTGAGATAACTACATTAGTGGAGTTGTACGGGCACTAGAAGAGCCCTCGCGAAGTTGGGAGAGTTGAAAACGAGTTAAAATGACCGTATTTGAGCCGTATTGAGCCACAAAATCATCCTTTCTCCGCCCACCGATACGGGCTCCGCCCCTCAATACCAATGTTCAATGCTCGATTACGGTTATTTTGACTCATTTTTTACGCTTCTAACGTCGTAAGCGTTCCAGAAAGGGTCGCACGAATACATAAGCGTCGTTATCCCAACAAATTTGTCGCTAGCTCCGCTATTTCAGCCAATGCAGTAAAACTCGTCCACTTCTGGGCCAATGCAGAACGAACCATTATATCTTCATTTCAGTTGATTTTTTTCCGGTTTTTTCGTTATCTCTGATTATTAACAGCTTCAGACCTTCGATTCATTTCATAAAATTGATATCATTTCTGAGCGTGTATGCTGCCTTTAAAGCATCCATAGCAATATCGCGCAACTACGAAGTGAGCGACAATAACAAGTTGAATTCTTCTTCTAGAGCTTTATTTCCACCTACAATTAAAATTAATGAGGCACGACTCATCTTTAAACCTGTACGGGCCACAACGCAAAGAATGCTATAAAAGCAACTTTTCCGCTCTAACTTAGCCTAAGGAGCTTATCCGAGGTGCCTAACTATGTATGTAACTTTGCTTGCCCCATAAGCCAGCCAGTTTGGTGGAGCCGAGCTCCATAGTTATCTCCATAGTGTGCTCTTGCCTCTATGGTTTAAATGAGATGCGCAGATTTCTGCTGGAGCCAACAACGGGGCTCGGTCCCACCGGGACAGGGGCTCTCTACACACCGAGGGAGGAGTTGTTCCGCTTTTGGCGGGTCTAATTTCACTCCGGACCTTTTCGCACCCCTTGGGGCGGGTGGCATTTCAAACTGCAAAAACGGGACAACCCCTCTCTCGGTGTGTAGACAGCCCCTGTCCCGGCCCCACCGACCTGGCTGGCTTATGGAGCGAGCAAAGTTAGGAACCCGATAAGTCATTCGACGCAGAATTTTACGTAGATTTCAAAAAGAACCCTCACCAGGTTAAAGAGTTATAAGCGAAAAACCGGTGTTTCGTAAAATGAATTAGGCTGAAGGATCGAGAAAATATTTTTCCAAACTGGAAGCACAAGTTGACTCAGAATTTTATCTAAAAGCACAAAAAAAGTTATGGACAAAAAACCGGCAGTGACACCCAGCCAATCCTGAAAATGACTTGCATGAGTGTTGAGTCACTTTCATTCTTTTTCGGGGCGTTTCACCGGTTGTCACCGGTTTTCCCAATGATGGAGGTTCCCCCTTCACCTGCCCAGAGGTGAAGGTTGGTGGAGTACATGGCCCCACCCAACGAAGCTATGGTTGGTGTTATCATTGCGCAGCGGCATGAAAAAATGTGCGTGGCGAAGTGCGATTGCCATGTAGCTCCCTCTGTTAGAACCGGCCTACTAGCCTCATCAGACGGTGTGGGGAAAAATTTAGCTCTTGCGTTCGGAAAATTGGAACAATGGAGTAGTGAAGAAAATGACATCAGTTTTGAAAGGTATGTCGGTTCCTTCATACATTAGAGCTGATTCTCGTAATTTTTGTAAAATCAGCTCGGGTATTTAAATTCGAATAACGTTCAAAAATTCACCTCTGCGAATAATCTAATTCGAATAATGTTCGAATATTCACCTTTTGCGAATAGTCGATTTCGAATAATATTCGACTATTCACCTTTTGCGAATAGTCGCATTCGAATATTGTTTGAATATTCACACTTTTCGAATATTCGAATGTTCGAATAAAAATTCGTTCGAAAAATTCGAATATTTATTCAAACTCGAATATTCGGTCCTCATTCTAGTAGCAAACCTCGCGAAATCGCCTTTTAACGCGAACGTCAAAGTGGCACTTTAGTACAATTTGATTATCAGAGGGTGACATGATGGGAAGAAGGCTGTGATGCTGTGACACGCTTGCCTACAAAACGACATCTATCCTTGGATTCGAACCAACGCCCACCGCGCAAGAAACTCGAGCGTTGCCACTGTGCCATCACAGCGTTTGCCTTGCCTCCTACCTAAAGGAGCTCGGAGAGCGGCGACAACTTGGGGGCGGGTTCGCTCTACCACCCAACGACGTTCTGAGCGATTCGACAGTATTTGCTTCATATATGGCATCCATAAAACCTTTTCGGATGCTCAAAAATTGTTCCGTGGGTTCCCTAGATGCGATGAGCGGAGTCCAATAACTCATAGGCGATTCATCAATGTTACAGGCCATAAAACGGCCGATGTCTCACCGTCGACTGCGTACCACGCGCTGCACGACCGCGCGCGCGTCGGAAGCAGACGGGTTTTGGCCGCCGCGCGACGAGTTCTACCCGCCGCGCGACGTTTCGGCCGCCGCGCGGCGGCCGAAACTCGTCGCGCGGCGGCCAAAACTCGTCTGCTTCCGACGCACGTGCGGTCGCGCAGCGCGTGGTACGCAGTCGACGGTGAGACATTGGCCGTTTTATGGCCTGTACGTGCACTTTCCAATGTGATTAGGCAGAATTTCACGAACTCATTCAATCATGGAGAATGCATAGATCACAGAGGGAAAAATGCGTGCTTTGAGCATTCCGCCCTGCGAGTGTTCTCTTTCACGAACATTTGTTACTCATACACGAGGAACAGTCAAATAAGAAGCACGGTCAGAGTGAACCGATTTGCTTAACCCGAAGTCTTTATTGATATTGATTCACATTAATGGTTGTATTTCTAAAAATTTAGCTTCCTGGCAAAAGTAATGAGTTGGCAATGTTATAATTACAAGAAATATAGAAGTTGAAAATATAGAGAAAAAAACGTCTTTGAATATCTTCGAAATGATTTGGCACAACATAACCGGAAGAAATGAAAAGCTGGGAAATGTAGTGAAATAATCAAAATCGGATTTGGCAGTCAATCATAGGCTGCCAACTTTTGATCAGTAGTGACAGACGAGGGATAGGATTTTACATGCTTCTCCGTTAAACTTGTAAAAGCTAAATCAAGCGCGCAACGGAGGTAAGCTCAAATCCGATGCGCGCTTGATTTTGCTTTGATAAGTTCAACGGAGACGCTTGTAAACCCTATCCCTCGTCTGTCGCTACTTATCAAAAGTTGGCCGCCCATGACTGACCGCCAAATCCGATTTCGGTTATTTCACTACTTTTCCCAGTTTTTCATTACTTCTAGTTATTTAAAAAATCATTTTCAAAGATATTTCAAAACTTTTTTTCTTTATTTTTTCAACTTGTATATTTCTTGTAATTATAACGTTGCCAAAACATTACTTTTGCCAGGAAGCTAAACTTTTAGAAAATACAACTTTAAATTTTGTACGTCGATTTTGAAAGGATTTATGGCAATGCGGCGATTATGCACAAAAAGCGTCGAAAAACGTCGTTTTTGCAAAAAAAAATTGCTCGGTTTTGTAGATGTCTGCACTCAGAACTATGACGAAGCCTCCCATAACAACACTATAAAAATCATTCACGGAGCTTATTCAATGGGTAATCAATGAAAAAATTTTGGGCAGTGACAGAAGCCGCTCCGAGAATCCCATAGATGTCAACAAAATGCGTGCAGTGCTGTATAAATACTACTTTTGTAGAATTTGTTTCACAAAAATGGGCCTCACGAAGGTGTTAGACTTCTGATATTATTAAGAATATCGAGGGAGAACACCTGCAAAAACACGTCGAAAGCACGTCGGAAAACACGTCAAGTCGATAAAAGAATGAGCGAGACCGGGTGGCGACGGCTGGCATCATCTGCGTTTGAGACAGTCTTGCTATGATGGTGACCAAAATCTACTCGGGGGTAGAATTTCGGAGATGGCGATCCCACTGTCTCTCCCTCTCCTCCAACATACAATTTCGTCGCCCTCTCGCGCAAAAAACGAGATGGCGCTCTCTTCGCCATCATGGGGACGACAGCACCACCCGGAAATAGCTAATGTTTCTCCCCATGAGGTCGACATAATGTCGAACTCTCGTGTAATTTTTGAATTTTTGAGCGTTTTGCAGCTCAAAGAGCAATTCTAAAAATTTGTGCCAAAAACTTAAGGTGCACTTAAGTGGCGTCCTAAGCTCATCATTATGTCGAGCTCTCGTCTGGTTTGCTACCACCCTCGGTATACTCGCCTTCAAAGCCCAACATTGACGCTGAACACCGCTACAGTATGAGGCCGCACACTTTTCTAAGGGGTGGTCCCGCCGAAAAGGGGCATTCTTAAAACTTCTTTGTCACGAGAATAGGATATTTGAGTCCAGCGTGGTAGATTCACCCCAAAGACTTAAGTTGACCATCTTAGATAAACGCCGAAGATAGCTACATAAAGAGCGTGAGACGATGAAGAAAATCGGCCGTCCTCAAAAAAGTAGATTTTTTTTTGTAAGTTAAGTGCTGAAAGAGTTATTTGAAAAAATCCTGGCTTTAAGAAACTAGACTTTATACTGTATCAGTTGAAGCTTTGCTCACCCCTGGAGAAAGCCTTTCAAGAAACTTTACTAGGTGTGGGGTTCTTCTTTAAAATGGACTGAGAGCCCACAGCTGGGTCCACACCTAACAAGGGAAGTATTTAAAGCGTTGGTCGGATTTGCCAAAACGACTAGTATGGTTAGTATCTCTTCTGGCTCAATAGTACAAATGCGCAGTATCCCGCCCCGAGCCGCAGGTTCAAAAAAGTTTTGAGCATTTTTTAGGCCTCGCGAAAAGGCAAGGGTAGGTTTACTGTAGGTTACGGTAGGTAACATGTCATTTAGGGGTCAAAACCCACCTTAGTATTTTGAAAATCGACAAACGGACGTTAAATTCATATTCTCCACCCCGAATAACCCCCGTATACAAATTTTGAGTAAAATCTGAGATTTTTACCAAACTACGGTATACCCACCGTAATCTACCGTAATCTCCTAAAAATCGATAAACGGACTCCAGGTTCGTGCTTAGCACTCCAAATAACCTTCAGTAAATGATTTTGAGAGATATATATCGTAGAAAACCGGAAATCTCGAAAGTGGCGTTTCTCCCTCGAAATCTTCCCCGGTTGGAAAGCTTCAAACGAAATTAGCCGGAAACTTTGGAAAATCGACTAATATGTATACTACAGATTCGTGATCGGTGCATCAAAAAACCTCCCTGGGAGAATTTTAAGTCAAATCTGGAAAATTTTCTAAAACGCTTCCAGAGCCCTCAATTGGTAGAAATAAACGCCCAACCGAAAATCGGTACAAGTCCAAAACGCTGTCAGTCTGGACAAAGTATGTAAAATGTGCCTTCACCCAAACTTCGCTCAGGGGGGTAGTTTCGGGCGCTGAACAGATTTATGAGGTCTGTTTCCAGATTTTCCGAAGACTAACGCGCTTTTTGGAAGGAACGAAAAGCCCAAAAAAGTTAGCTTTTTAAGCTTGTAAATTCTTGGAACCTGCAGCTCGGGGCGGTATACTGTTTTACTATTGAGCCACAAGAGATACCTACGACACTAGTCGTTTTGGCAGATCCGACCTACGCTTCGTATACTTCCCTTGTAAGTACTGAGAAAACGCGAAAAATGTTGCAGAACCCACACCGGGAAATTTTCTTCAGAAGCCTTCTCCGGGGATGCGGGTGGCTTTAAACGGTAGGGTTCAGAGCGTAGTCTCCTAGAGCTAAGATTTTTCCCGGTACCTTATTCAGAACTGAAGTTACAGCAGTTTTAAAACCCAAATTTATGTTCGTGGACTTGGTCGGTCTTTTCATCGTCTCCCGCTCTATATGTAGCGGTCTTCGGCGTTACTCTGAGATTATGAAGGTCTGTACGTAGAGTGAATCGACCACGCTGAACTCAAATATCCTACTCTCATGATTTCCAGTAGTCAAAATTGACGACTTTCGGCGGGAACATACCCAAGGAAGGTGTGATCCCGTATACTGTAGCGGTCTTCAGCGTTCATCTGAGATGGTGGAAGTGAGTATATAGTGTGAATAGACCTCGTTCATCTCAAATATCAACTCTCCTGACTCATGGAAATCATTTGTAGAAATCATTCAACATTTACTCGTCAAACTGCTTTGGACTTTTTACATGCTGGATTCATATGTCTTGACTATTCTTCTAGAAGACCTTTACTTCATCCTAAACTTCCCAACCGAACTCCGCGACTCGTTAATCAGTTGAGTAAACATTTCAGTTAAATCGCAATCTATATTTGAAATCTACATGAAAAACTGCTCCTGACGGTTTTTACTCACAAACACGTTGGTTCAACTGGTCTTCGTCCGAAGATCAGACCTCAGACCCCACCCCTGTGGGGGCCCGCGCCGAACCATGCCTGTATAACACATGCAAAGTGCGGGATCTCGATCTTTCCATATAAGCGAGATGTAAGCAATCACCACGGGCCCGACCTCTTCATTCAGCACAGCGGGCCATACCCCATTCCTGATTTTCGAACTCATTAGAGGCTAAGTGAATGGGTGAATTTAAACCGCGTTTTCGATTTTAAATCCCTTACCAGTCTGTTTTCTCATTCTAATTCACTGTCGTGCAAAGCCTGCGAAGGAAGAGAAATACAGGCCTGAGGCCCCCGACAGACTTGATTGAAAAATCGACTGAGTCCAACTGAGACCGGGGTGGAAGAACCGACTTCTGCTGCATTGGCCCTGCCCGTTTGCGCGCTTAGAACACTAGTATCGACTGGGTTGATGGCGGAAGCAAGCAGACGGTCGCAGACCGACTCATTGGGTAGGGCTGGGATTCATGAAAGGCAAACCACGGTTATGGCTGGGCTTGCGGAGGAAACCTGCATTCACGAAAAATCCGGTATGGTTACGGCTGGGCTACGATTGGGCTAGGCGTAACCGCACCTCGGAGCTGCGGTTAACCGCGGTTAGCAGCGGTTTCGCGGCTTAGTCGTCGAATTGATGGTGTGTTGTATTAGTGCACAACACTGAGGAAACGCACCTTTTGCGAATACGCATAAAAACTTGATATCTTCAAGGCAAGCTGAAAATACAGTAATGCCGCCGTTATTGACTGCCACATTATAGGCCCTCTAGCCATAATGTGATCCTCTCGATAACAACGAAAATTCTCAGAATCATCAACCTCATCTGTAAGTTTTATGTATGTTGCCCATGGCTAACTAAAATCATTATGCCTGTCCTCTCTACTCTCGCTCTCTTCTTTATTTTATAGCACATCGTTGTTCTTTTTGCCTCCACGTTTTGTTCCTAATTCTTGTCTTCCGTGCGCTGACCATTAACCGAGCAGCCACAGGCTCTTCGCTGGGGTTTCTTTCCCATTTCGGCTTCGAATTCCCTCATTTTTTCCTCAGAAATTTTTCCCAACACTTTTCGTACACGCTTTCGTTATTTTTCTGTTGGAAAACCCTAACTTGGTTTGATACTGTGATGCATGATTTGGTTTTTTTTCACATTTACAACGTTTTCTTCTACTTTTTTTTTCCGAAGCGCCCACTTGGATTTCAAATGTTAATGTTTTTTACATGGTTCTGTGATCAACCTGGGTTTTCTCGATGTTTTTAGTTCAAACTTGTTTTTCCCTTGCATTTTGAGCTTTTTCCATATGATTTTTCTAAGGATTCGTTTTATTTTTCTTCTGTTGTGAGCGACAATAAGCTTGTGTGAGAATGACAAAGAGAAAAAAAAAACAAAAAAGGGATTCTTAGACAAAAAAAGAGATGGAAAAAACTCGGAACTCAAACGACAAACGGAGAACTTGAAGCAGCAAACTCATCGAAAGGACGATGATGATCCCTGCAGCAACACCTAAGCCATGTGAAATACACAAAAAAATTAGAGGAGCGTTTCGAAAAAAAAAGAAGTTGAAAAGGCTAGTAATGCGAGAAAAAGGCTGGATTGGGGGTTAAAATTTCACCAGCAGGTTTGCGGCTCATCGTGAGAGAGCAGCATCACTTTATGTACTTTCAAAAAACCAAAAAGGATTTTTCAAAAAAAGGAAAAAATGAAAAACTTCAAAATGGAAAAAAACATCTCCAAGTTGAGGAAAATCCCTTTAAATGCCTGCGATCCCTTGAAGAAGGTAAAGCACAAGAGGACAAAAATAAGAATTCAAAAAGCATGCAAAATTAGCAATCATGTGCGACAAAAACAGTGACGGGATAGGGAAATTCCGACCCGAGTGCCCATATTGATTTTCTCCAATCGAGATTCTCGGCGTCAATTGAGTCGCAAGTACGTGGCCGCGGAATGGTTAGCCACCCAACCGCGATGGGGCGGTTGTGAATGCCGGTTCGCGGTTTGGCTACCGCTGGGGTTGCTGCCCTAACCAAACCCAAACCTAGCCGGCTGCGTTCATGAATCCCAGCCTAGGTTTTCTGCTCCCGCCTGTCACTATTTCGGTGCGTATCGACCGGAGGGACTCAGCCGATCGACCAGTTCTGACGGGGGCCTGAGACAACTCGCCCACTGAATTTTCACCCTCAAAATATAGGCATTATTGAAGAGCCATAACTCCGTTTGTATGGAAATTAATCTAGCCCCCTGCAAATGGTCCTGAGCTCTATGAAGGCGCGCTCGCTTGGTCAGTGATCGTTTGAAGGACCGTTTGAACGCCGTTTGTAGGGCTTTGAGCAATTTCAGAGATACCGTTGCGATCAGCTTGCGATTTTCTCCAAGATAAACAATAAACCTGAAAAATATTATCTTGGCTGTCCAGTGCCTTCAAATGATGACTGACCAAGCGACCACGCGTTCTTAGAACTCAGGACCATTTGCACGGGGCAAAATTGATTCAGAATCACAGCATTCAGCTCTCAACCTCTGCGAGCTAGACAACCCTTGATCACCCACTTGCCCGGTTATTCTGAATCACTCGGAATTTTCTTTCTTAAACCTTCACCATCGTTTTCAGCATGCCGGAGAACAATGATGCGCATCTCAACATGGACCGAACAATGGTGTAATCTGTATACAGCGCCTCGAACAAATGTGCAGGTGAAAACGTACTGTCCTTATCGGAGCAAAACCCGTCTCCGCAGTTCAGAAAGTCGCTGCAGCAGCAAGCAACATGAAGATAATCATGCTGGGACCACGTGGTCTTCGTAGGACTTACCTTTGTCCCAGTACGATTATAATCGTGTGTTCCGAAAAGGACAGCATAACATCGGCATGGATTCTGAAGAAACGTTGCGTTCCCCATTGGAGGTTGGCGCAAACTCGGTGCTCCTATGTTATAGCACATGGTACCGAGTTTGCGCCAACCTTCGACGGTGAACGCGAAGTCTCTTCCGGATCCATGCCGACGTTATGTTCTATGTTCTGTTTTCTGCTGAGAAGAACTCCCAATCCGATTGATCTGACAGAAGTCAGTCTTAGGCCCCTGTCAGAGTTGGTTGAGAAAATCACCTTAGCCAGCCCGGTCGATACGTATGAGAAACATGGATGATGGAGGTTGCAAAAGCACCCGGTGTATCCATGTGTGTCTGACGCGGTCAATAGGTATGAAATATTTGGAACGATATCATGGATATCATTCATTTCTTACCTTTTGTCATGCGAACATCCACATCGGGTGTTTTTTGCATCCCACCTCAAGCATGTCTTTCATGACTATCGACCGGGTTGGCTACACCGATCATCCAACTATGACCGAGGCCTTAGAAAAGGAACCTGGACTGGGCCAATTTTTTTATTCTCAACATTCGATTGTGCAACGTTGATGGTTCAGACTGCATTTTCGAGCCCTGGAACCAAGGAAGTGGGGATGAAAGTTGCTTCAAGCAGCATAGATTTCAGCGATGATCCTTATGGAATTTGCCGTGAACCTGTCGAGAACATACCGCTAACCTCGTGGTTGCCGCGAATCTACCGAGAACCTGTCGCGAACCTCGACCCCACCTCGAAAACTTTGGCTCCGCCGTCTTTCGCTTCAAAGCTCGCGGCGCGTAGACCCTACTGCAAATCTTGAACGCCCCTAAAAAGACCGCGCTGCATACTGGTGCGTCTGTCGCTCCCTCAATGACTCGAATTAGGCGCGTTTAGGCACATTACTCTAGCCTAGTGATGGCTTCCTCTCCATCTGTGAGAAAGGGAGGGAAAGAAGGGCTAAGGAAAGAATAGAGAAACTTGGAAAAGCTCAGTCATACGTTTGGTAAGATTCTCAGAGAGTTCTCAGTACTAAACCTGCTGTGATGCTCAAATGAACCGTTCATTACGAGATTCGGGACGCCAAGAGGGTGTTCAGCTGCAGGTTTGCGGAGCGGTAAGCCTGCTTCAAGATTGATAGTCTACGACTCGGTAGATTTCTGTCAGAGCACTTGGCTGTCTTCAGGACATTGACGGTCGCATGTCGCACCTGTGGAACGCGACTTTTAAAGATCGATTTCTTCGCCGCAATGTGGGCTTGTTAATATATAATCAATTTATTGGTCTAAACTAGACATGACAAAAAATCTTGTAGTCCGACAGTAGTTCCACGTTACCAACATAGTTGAACTTCCCTAGACCACCGTATAACCGTGATGGAAGAGAAAACAGGGTGTAAAACTAATTTTGAAGCAAAACCGTATCTGATTATTCTTTGAACCTACTACGTGAGAAACTGTGGAACTTGGCTTCCTTGTCAGCAGAAAGTCACGTAGCGGTAAATTTTTCTCCTTCCTCGACAGTTCACGGAAGTCTCCACGCACAAATTGCATCAGGGATCCTTGACCTTTTCTTTAGTTGTGCTTTATGTCAAACTTACTCGCACTGTCGCTCGCATTGGTACAACATTATTGGGAAAAACATGGATGTGGCGTTTCTTCACGTGTATATCTCAGACAATAGGTGCCGACTGACCGCTGGCAATCAAGGCCTCTGCGGGCGGTACGCCAGCAAGTTACTAGCGGATCGCTGCCCATCGTGGCCTCGCCGGGCGGATCGCTGCCTCTCGTTGTCTCCGCGGGCGGATCGCTGCGTTTTGGCGGGCGGATAGCGGCACCTGGAAAAGTTGATCAAGCTAGCGGGTGGATCGCCGGCAAGCCCTAAAGCAGCGATCCGCCCGCAACCTGCCAGCGATCCACCCGCCAGGGCTTTGAAAGCCAGTGATCCGCCCGCTCAAATTTTACACTATTAAAATTGACAGGCATTGATGAGTTCTTCTCTGGTATCAGTATCATGCTCAGAGTAAACAAACCGAAGGGTATAAAAGGCGCTCCATCTCACTGAATGCTCACTCGACATTTCGAGGCCGATCCTGGAAGTTGACCTAAAGTCACTTCTGGAGGTTCACTCAGAAGCCTGAGAATAATCTTTGGCAGCAGAGGGGGTACTCCCAGCGGCTAGGGGGGGGGTAGTCCCGCACACGGAGACCGTGACGGGAACCGTCGGAATAACCCATATGTGGCATCGAGGGTGATCGCTGGCTAATGGCGGGCGGATCGCTGGCTAGTGGCGGGCGAATCGCTGGCTACTGGGAGGCGGATCGCTGGTCACTGGCGGGCGGATCGCTGGCTACCGCCGGGCGGATGGCGGAGGGATGTCGATCCGCCTGCCAAAAGCCAGCGATCCGGCCGCACCTACTGTCTGAGAACCTCTTAATGTTCTTGCATCAATCACTACGAAGCTCTTTTTCGGGGTTCCACCAACGTGCAACCCTACTAAACATTGAATAGTTAACCTTTCCTTCCTAAGGAATGGGAATTAAGTCTATAACAGTTTTCGACTGTAGGGTAACTTACTACATATGGGTTACGCCACGCGCTCACCTGTCGCCCCTCTCAAAGTCCGCGTCTCTACAGTTTTATTGGAAAGTTTAGAAATTTAAACATGTGATTCATTTTCTTCTGCAAGAAAATTCTTCTCAAATTCGAAGTTCGCGTCGTTAATCGGTCCATCTGGTATGCGCCAAGCAGAAGATTTCCATTCGGAGTCCTAGAGGCGTTTCAATGTGCATTGCGCCTATATAATGACTTGCAGAAGTCAGTAAATGTTCAAGTAAGTGTTTTTGTCCTCACAGGCAAGTCTGGAACCAATTCGGTTACCCAAGGCGGATAGAAGGCTTTGTTGGCCTTGGGCAAGGATCGATCACTCGACCGCGTGCTTGACAGTGGCGCCTCATGCCACGACCCTACACGCGTGCCGTCTGAAGCTGGGACCATAACCTCATGTCGAAGGCCGAAGTCATACTTCCCACGACCTGCGACGCGACACAATGTTTGTCATGTGTATCGACCGACAATCGATACGCCTGGTAAGCACTATCGCGAGAATTATGATCTCCGTCATACAGAGGAAATTATTAAATTTCATAAGACAGCTGTTGCGTACTGCTTCTTTGTGCTCAAAGAACTTTATAGACATGAACAGCAAAACTTTATATGGTTTTGCTTTTCTACATAGTTGTCTCTTCCCTACGACGCTTATTGTCGATAAACTGTTATACATTGAAGTGCCGCCCGCAGTTGTTGACCTCCAAAGACAATTGCAATGGCGAAATTTCCCCAAGTTGGGGAGAACGAACTCGGGGCTAAATATAATTTTGCACAGCATATAAGAGTTAGAACTGAATTGTTTGATTCCTCCTCAAATCATGAAAAATTCGAAGAGTTCACAGATTGATCGACAACACTGCTTACATAACTTATTTTTACCAAAAATTGATAGATAAGCTACTGAACGTCGGCGGAGTTTTTGAAAAATTCAAGTCTGACCAGATCGTAGCTAGCTTTTAACAAAACAAAACTACGTCAGTAAGGCGATTTTGCTCGAAAAGTTGGTTTCGTGCGCAATCGGCATGCAACAGGTGTTGGATTCGGAAAAATTCTGGCGAGGTGAACATATAGAGAGAAAAATACCTCAGAACCATAAAACTTTCATAGATTCAGAAATGTCTCCCTCAGACACCTCTGCGCAACTCATATCCATTCAGTGGTTTACTTCCAAAAAATGAACATGTATTGGAGAAACTATAAGGGACAATTCTGGCCTGCTCCCAGGAAGTAATTTCGGCATCGTGTTTACGTGATTTTTGGTGTGTGGTTCCTTGTCTCGCGGTCAGCAAGGGACGTAAGCTTTGGTCCCGTGAAAAATAAATCTTTGATCTAAGTTTCTCGCACGAAAACGGGTTTTCATTACGATTTAGCCTTTGATCACAGTTCGACGACCCGTAAAGTTCAGCCTAGAATGGGCTGATCGTTTAATAGATTGTTAACCAGCAAATATGTACATGAATACTACATGAATTACAAAGCTAGGACAACATAGTGAATAATCGAAAATAGAAGGTGATTTCAAAGCATATGTATGTAGAATCATTTACTTGCACGATAATATCTGATTGTGTGTACTCTTCCCATAGTCGAAAATTGTAATGCAGAAATGAAATCTTTGGAAAGGTGGTGCTCTCATAGCTGGACTTTTGTGAAGGGCAGGAATAATTGTCCCAAATGAAACTGATAATTTTTTGAATATAGCGATAATAAGACGATTAATTCTACGGGCGTTGAACAGGTTCATGCATAAAATCCAAAATGCGAAATCCGTCGGCAACTTGCAGCTAACGACCACCGCGGCTGCGGCTGTTACTTGTCCAAGTGCGCAGGGTGCCCTGGATTTTGGAGGTAGGGTTTGAAACCCCGCGAAACTGAATCTCGGAGCCTTCACTGCTTCAGAAGGAAAGCGAACTTCAATTTTGGCTGCTTGTCAGCTGTTGTAAAGTGGGCGCGAGGTACCGAGTTATTCGTCACTTCTTAAAGACGCAGTCCAAGCTCAGAGGCGAAATCTGAGATTTCCACATAATTGTGAAGTAGACCCATCCTGTATAACATCTGCCCAGCGCGAGCTCTCAATTCTTTCGAATGAGCGAGATATAGGAGGAAGCCACACTGGGGCGCCCAAATCAGGAAGGCACTTTGACACGCCCCTTTTACGAGCTTTCGAGCTCAATAGTGGCAACATGAGCGATGGATTCCGATCAATAGCCTCATTCTTTCCTTCATTCTCAGCCTCTGTCTTTACCCAAGTCAGCTCGCATGCATCGGTTGCAAATTACGGAAGTAAAAAGCCTCGGACAACTCGTCCACCATGTTTCCTTAGCTCAATTTTTGAGGGACCATAACTCCGTTCCCAGAAGGTCTTGTACGATTCCAGAGACATCATAGGAATCAGCGTCGGACCGTTTTTAAGATGAGCAGAAATGCAGAAAAATAATTCTGCCCACGTAGGGCCCCAGTTTTCAGGAAGATGAGGCCAATCTCCATGCACACCAGCAACATATAGCGAATCTAGGTGTACGCAAATGAGAAAAATATGAGTTAATCAGAGTCCACGCAACCAAATTATGCAGTCTGGTTAACGGACTGGTCTGCGACACTCGATCGCCGCGAGCGATAGAAACCCCGCTCGCAGGTGATGCCACCAACACTGCACAGCCAGCCGCCTGTTCTATGCGTCAGACTAAATATAATATGGAAAGCATACACCTGTCCCCCCACCCCCAGCCGTCGTGACGGTTAGCTTCGAGTCCCTTGAGAACCCAGCTTGCCGAACATTTTGTGACATGCAGTCCTGGCAAAGTATGAAATATTCAAGTTGTGTACATCTCTCAAATTTCCCAACAATTTCTGTTTTGTTTTTGGAAAAGAGTTTCTCCTTTGTCATTTGTGTTCTTTTAAAAAAATATACTACCTCATTCAGAAGTGAAATACTGCTTATCACTCAACTATCCTGTCCATGAACATACCCTCAAATTCGAAGTCTAATTTAGGGAGTAAGAGCTTTCTACACGAGGGAGGAGCTCGCACGAAATTCACGTTCAAACGCGACGCGCACGGCGGAAATACCATCTAGTCACTTCATCACTAGAGTGCGCTTTCTATAAGCTCCCGGAAATTCACGGCATTTTTCGGTTTTGATAGTTCCTCTTATAATTTTTTACGCTATGGAAGCTTCCACACAGAAGTACTGGTTTCAACCACCTGGAACTTTCAACCCCTGCGACCGCGCGGTGTAACTCGTTGTTTTTTGAAAGACACGGTGTAACACTGTTTTAAATCTCTATATACTACGATTGTTAGGCAAACTCCGTTTGCTGATGTTTTGATCCCAGGAATGGCTGAAAATTCCGACAACTCACAGGGGTTTTTCAACTTTTGGAAGCTGTTTTATTCTGTGCTACTAGCGACCTCAAACCCATCGCTAGTAGCACAGAATAAAAATTCGTTACGCTACCTTTCTACAAATCTGTTTCGATGCTATCATCTAATCCTTGAAAGGGTGAAACGCCTAATCAGTCTCGGCCGATTCAATATCTCTAATATAGAGCGAAAGTGAAGACTTCAAAATATACAGACCTGGACCACATAAAGTTCATTGGAAATAGTGCTTTCACGAGCTCGCAAAACTGCCTACCCAAAACATTGCCTGTGATGAGCTTGAGTAGCTTGACCGTTCGGCTACTGGCGTTGCGCCAGCGCTGGGCAACGGTAGTAGTCGTGGTGGGACCTATTGCCGTTAGTCGGCAGCGCCTTTTCTGCCCAGACTCGTTAAGGTTTCGTACATTGGACAATTGAAAGGCTTCTCTTGGAGATTTCTAATCCAAAGCCTATCTAATGGTATGTTCGTAGAGAATACTCGATTTGTGACCAGGATTAGTGTGGCTTTTTTATTGTTCAAAACTAAGATGAGCTCTTGAATATAGCCACTGTGAACTATACGCTCAGCAATCAGCAATGAACAGAGCATGCATAGAGCTTGCAGATTGTCATAAGATTTCGGACTTCAGAAGTAGCTATTACGTTGGTGTTATACATTCTGAAAGCGATCAACACTCCAAATTTGTAAAATCATACAATCATTTTGTCCTTTCCGAAATTGGAATAGTAGCGTACAGGATCTTTCAAACTTGGGACCCGATACCGCGAAGGCCAAACACCGTTAAGCTCCAGTAGGTCCAGCCGCGACTACTCCCATAACTCACTCCTGACGCACTGCCAGGAGCCGTATTGTCAGGCTCCGTAAGTTACACTGTGGTGAGCTTACGACGAATGGCACCTTCTTTCTCAGACAGTGGGGCAGACTTATCGCGACGCTGAATAGGAACGAACGCGTGGTCAACGGCGATCAGCCAGCTGCTTTTGCGCGCGGACAACTCTAAACGGGCTCGCGATCAGCTCTAAGTGGGCTCGCGATCAGTACGACCGGTTAAAAAAGGGACCAACCGTAAAAAATCTGTATAATTTAGTTATTAATTATATTACAAATGGACGGAGCCTAGGACCAAAGTTGAGCACCTTTGGGCGTTACGTCCTCTATCTAGTAGTGACAGAGTGTACTCCCGTTAGAGCAACCAAGGAGAAACTAAATGCACCTTAAACTTATGTAATTGAACCGGCGACGATCTCGTTTTACCACACAGAACAGTGCATCGTAGTCGAGGGGGGTTCGTCGCGGTCAGTCCGATATGTGCCGTTGCTCGTGTTCAGCCGGAATACGATGCACGTCGTTCGCGATCAGTCCTTATGACATTGTTATACGCGATAGAAATGATTTATGATCGCGGTAAGTTCTACTTACTAGTAGCTGTGCGCGATAAGTCCGCACTTCTGTCGGACACACAGCGCGATGATATCGAGCAACCGCAACTTGTCCGCGATCAGTTCTACTTGGATTTTGGCTCGCGGTAGAAACGGTTCCTGAGCGCGGTAAGTACTATTCGACAATTTTTGTGCGCGATAAGTCCGCCCCATTGCCTGAGTAGATGCCCATTTGTTATGTTTGGACCGCATTTACGGAAAGAAGCGCTTTAAAAATCAACAGGCATTACTCTTGTGGCAAGATCATCAACACCAGAATTGGCGCTCTAAACAGGATCCACGACATTAGCCATGACTGTTCTGGTTCCTTGATACATATTTGGGAGACGATTAGGAGAAGAGAAGATCCGTCTGTACTGAAAACTTAGATGAAATGTGAAATTCGAAGAGACGGCGTTTAACGAGAAAAGTCGAACATATGAGTCAGAGCGCGAGTAAGAATTGTGCTGATGCAACTTTTTCTGAGGAAGAGAATGTTGAGGCGAAGCACTACAAAGAACGATTAAAGGCATTGCAACCATTTACCTTTTTTCCCCTCATTCCCCTTCAAGCTAGCAGTCCATAGCTAGCCACCTGCAGCTTACGTCATGTTTCTGAAACGCTGGCACACCACACTCAATCACTGGCGCATGCAGCGTATCCTTGGACGGCGAGGGGTCAATGATAGTATTGGTAATATTATTGACGACAGCTGCAGCCACGAAGATGCAAACGTCAGTGGCAGGCCAGCTGCAGTGGTAGCTACGGAGTGAAATCTACAAGAAATGCCCAGACCCTCAGCGTCACATGATGCTCGCAGCTAACTATGAACGCTGCCTTAGCTGGGCCCAGCTTGGCTCAATGTCTGGTGATTCCAAAAATATGGAAGACCTCATCCCACCGAATTTCATAAATTTCATAAGGGAATCGCGTGCAATCCAGCGCAATTTCACAAAATTTCTTTTATATTCTCGTTCACCTACGATTTTCTCAACAAGTCCGGGATTTTGAAAGGCGCTTTAGCTACCCACATTGTCTAAAGGGGTATACTCACTCAAGAACATCAAAAAATTGCTAGCTTACGGTTTAGAGTGAGGTTTCCTGCGCCTATGATGCCTTCAAGCCGTGATTTTTCTACCATACACATATCTTTAAAGGCAGTGGTCGCGATCAAATATGCTTGTCGTCTTTGTCTCTCTAAACCCTTTTCTGGGTCTTGAGTAATAGGACCTATGAGAAAAAATCGCGAAAAAACCACTGTTTTGGGCCGAATTTGAAACCTGAACTTTCTTGTCTTTTGATGGTGGACGAGCCCACTCCACATCATCGGCATCGATGACCTCTTATATCAAGAACATCAGCTGGCTTGAAATTGGATTTCACTCAATAAACCTTCGAATTTATGTACACATCTAGTCAAAAACATTGACTGAAGTGATGCTTTCATTATTCAACTGTTTTTATTCGTTGAATTTGCATTTATTTCGTCCTCTGAATGTCGATGATTTTTGACTGCTCGGCATGAGACTGCGATCTGTTTCGTCATCGCTGTGCACGTGTGCACGAACTAGCTTCTTTGGGCCCTAGAAACTCTATTTGTAGACCGTTTTTCACCGCGCTACCTTCATAGTTTTTCAGCTGTTTTTGATCTAAGCTGATTTTTGTAGTTTTTTCGATAACGTTTTTCATCGTGACCAATGCCTTTAAAAAACGGGCAGAATCCTTAATGAGACGCTGAAGTGAAATGTGTGTACCGAGCTATAAACTTCACGCAGGACTCAGTATGTGCATTTCTCCTCCTAGCCATAGATACGTCTTCCATAAGCGTTCGCTGCATCTCTTTTTATTGCGTAGCAGATGCGTTTGTGAACGCGTCCCTCGAAAAACGTGCTAGCAGTTCATGAATGTCTACTCGCAGTAGAGCTCAGATAAGCGATTGACCCCATAACAGAAGTCTGCTCAGCTGCTACAGTAACTAGTGCACTTTTATTTCACCCGGCTTTCTCGCTCGTAAGTGAACAGAAATCGTTCCGTAGCTTCACTCAAATTTTTGCGTACTTCTAGGTTTTCATTCCTTCTTTCCTCGATGGAATCGTGAACGCATGAAATTACAAAATCATACCCTCCTCTCATGAGATTTCTCGTGAGATGCTACTAAGAAATCATCAAAAGGCGTACAATAAGCGGAAATTTTAAGTACGAAAAAGCCCTTCTCTCAGGTTTACTTTATCTCATTGTGCTCATTCGTACACACAGTTATAGAATCCGCAAAACATTCCGTTATGAGCTATTGCGTACGTGAATGCCACCCTTGAACAGGTGTCGATCGAGTGAACACAAGGCCGGCGACGGGGTCTTTAACTCCTCGTAGATGGAGCGGGTTTGTTTTTGTTCTTTAGCATGGGGTCAATGGGCGCTCTATTTCCGCAGAGCTTTCCACTCCTCCATCCGGGCAGTGTTGAGGTGCTATCGCGAGGCGATTGCGAAGCCGACGCGCTGCTAATGCAGCACTGTTCGAGAATCCTCAGCGACTGGGAAGCTGCTGTTAAAGGCAGTGTTCACGATAAAAATGTGTTTCAGTTTCCACCAGGAATGGGTAGTGGAATGGCACACTGTAACGTTGACGTCGAAAGAACGCATGAAAACGAGCCAGGAAGAGCCCCAAAAGAGCCCGAAGTTGCCACTTTGAGCCCAAGGCGAACCCCAAAAGCGCAACACACGCCCACCGACGTGAACAAATGAATGCTCGATATCGTGAGATGAGCGATGATTTCCGATCCTTAGCCGCGTTCTTCCCTTCATTCTCAACTTCTCTCTTCACTCAGGTTAGCTCGCATACATCGGCTGCAAAAGACGGAAGTTACAAGCCTCCGACCACTCTACCACCATGTTTCCTTAGCTCAAATTTTGAGGGACCATAACTCCGTTCCCAGAAGGTCTTTTACGATTTCAGAGACATCGTTGGAATCAGTATGGGGCCGTTTTCAAGATAGACGGAAAAACAGAAGAACGTTTTTTCAACACAAGTGTTCCGGCACGGCTCCGGATCGCGGTGCCGTCCCGGCAAGGTCAATGCAAGCTTTATCCGAGTAAGGCCGGTTGATGTAAAGAGAAGAGGGTCACCATCAACCTGTGATTCATCATGAACCATATCTACAAAAGCAAACACAGAGCAAGAACGAGAATTTCCAGGGCTGAAATTCACGAAACAATAACAAAGTTTTAATCACGGTTTTAAGCCGATCGATATGCCCATGTTGTGGATAACCATGGTAAAACTAGCCATGGTTAAAACGTGGTTAGCGTTTAGTGAATTCCACCCCAGCAGTGACTCGGGTTTCAAAATACTCCATTAAGAATATCGCGCTCCAGCGCAGTTTTGCGCACTAGTATGCAGGCAAATTGCCAGTCTCATCAATATCCACTTCAACAACGTTGAGCAAGGTTTCCCAGATTTTGTTTTTTTTCACTCATTTTATTTTGCTTATCTTGACTCATCGTTTTGCCATGTCGTTGAATACTGGCACTCTCGAAGAGATTGTATTTCTTGGGTGCCAAAAATATCCGTTATCACTCGAAAAAAAAGGAATATAAAAAGCCATTACTTTGGATCCAACGTTCCTGAAACCCTTCTCGCTAAGCTCCTCGTAACAATAGTGCACTTTCACTTGACTATTGTTATTTTCGGAGCTGATTAGAAGTTGTACATATTTTTATTATGAAATGTATCTTGACTAGTCAAATATTTTACACTTCACCTCCGCACTGCCGTTCAGTCCACAAAGTGCACGCTGATTGCGAATTCGTGGTGCGGCGCGGTTGCAAGTATCCTCAGACAGAGATGTAGGATCACCCGGGCGGTGGGATCACCCGAGCACCAAAGGCAAAAACCACCCGGGTGAACCCACATCCCTGTCTGAGGATACTCGCAACCGCGCCGCAGCACGATTTCGCAATCAGCGTGCACATTGCGGACTGAACGGCGGTGCGGAGGTGAAGTCCACGGCAGTACAAAATGGCGGTGGTGGGGCTACGACAAGACGTTGAATCCAGGAGAAAAATTTCCGTCCCCGCGAGTAGTAGGTACTACAATACCGCTCGTAGGATTTGGTCAGAAGGCGCGCAAGGTCGGGTTTTAGCGTCTTTTTCGTCTTTTTCCTACAACCCGCTTCAAAGTCAACTTTGAGCGAAACTAGAGCGATATTCTTAATCCTGGCATTGAGTGCTATCGATTGGTATAGCCATTGTTGGGGTTTCGTTCTGAACTAACGAAATTTTGCAGGCAGCGGATACTGTATACTACAGTGTCATCAAGAGGAGCTCGGCGTCCACTGTCTGCGTCCCCTCATGGAGCTGCTCTCTGCACTCTCCGCGTCACACGCACTCTTTCTTCATGCAGTTTAAGAGGGCAACAGCCCACAGATCTTCGCTGGTCCCTCACCCCCGTCTCATTTATGGCGCCCTCCATCCTCGCCTGTCCTCAGCCATCATTCCTTCCAGCCAGCTGCCAGGGACGGAATGGGCGCCTGTACACGTGCTGGCTTGCCCAGCTAATCCATCGGCCCTATTGAGGGCCACAACCGATGAACTCAGTGAATCGAGTCGAATCGAAAGTTTTGATTGCATGTGGTCTAATAAAAATTCAGTCTACAGTGATCGTTGTGATACAATTATAAACAATTCATTATGACTCCTTAGGCAAAGACAAGGGTGAAGTCAGTGATAAAATTTGAAGTGTTTTAAAAAGAATCCATATTTTTCAGGGACTTAAAAATCTGAATTTCGAAAGAAGCGTCAATTTTTCCGAGGAGCTCAAGAGATTCAGCAAAAATTGAGAACTCGGAACTCGACATTTCGTTACCATAGTTTTTTTTTACTGTGGAAGTTGAACGTTGCACGTTGAGAACCTAATCGAATCCGACAATACTACGCTGTTTTTTAAGGCATTACGCCATTTCGCTCTTGAAGAGATCAAAACGTGCCAGAGCCCAAGCTTTCTGAAAATCTTGAATTCCCTTGAAATCCAGAAGTTTCTGATTTTCTGAGAGAAGATGCAATTTGCACGAATTGGCAGCGCCGCTTGATTGAGGCAGATCACAGATGAATTTTCCGGATTTCTCTGACGAATATTTGATTATTCTCTCGATATTTTATAGCTTTTCAGTTTGAATACAAGACGCAGAATTTTAGACAACCAAAGAAAAGTCGTCGGCGAAACTAGAAAAACTCACCTGCTATCTTCTTTACGCGCGCGGCGCGACAGCCCGCCGACGGCTCATTTTGTAGAAGATTGGCTCTAAATTTCAGGAAAATCACGACTTTCACGCTATTAGAAGCTCGAGTTCTGTCTAGAATGTGGACAAATCCAAGTTTTCTAAGCTCTAAGACTGAGAATTCGACCCAAACCAGGATTATCGTTGTTTTCGATAGAAAAAAGGTTTTTACGAACCTGATACCTCGAATTTTTGATATTTCGGAGAAATCTGATACAACATTCGAAATGAGTCTTTTTTAGAATGAAATTGGTGCGCATGCGCGTAGATTGAAACATTCCCTTTTTCCTAAAAAACCATCAAACTTTCAAGTCATAACTTCTACATTACTGGAAATTTGAATTTTGTCGAAAATTTGGAAAACTCATTTTTTTGGAAGCTCTGAGACTGGAAGTTGGACCTTAACCAGAAAAATCACTGTTTTTGAAGAAAAAACATTTTAACTTTAGCAAAACTGGTAAAATCCTGCTTTTGTAGGAAATTGAAAATTAGAAATTAATCGAAAATTAAGAAAAAAATTTATATATCGAGGGAAAAATATGACTGATTTCTCGGCGTGAAAGATTGGAAATTCGCCGAGAGTCGAAAAATCGTGATTTCCTCCGACACATGACTTTTAGGGAGCTGGTCTCGAATTTCGACGGAGATTTGAAAAATTGCGGCTTTTCTGAATGTCTTAGATCAGAAACTCCTCCATTATTCGAAGAATCGAATTAATTCTAGAAAAACCGCTATCATTCTGCAAAAAACTGGAATTTTTTGAAAAAAAAACACGATTCCAACGCACTTAAAATTTAGAATCTCGTTCAAAACTTTTGAAATCTACGTTGTTTTTCTGAAACTTGAACGTTTGATGTGATTGTATTCAAACTGAAAAGCTATAAATGAAAAGCTATATCGAAAGAAAAATCAAATATTCGTCAGAGAAATCGGGAGAATTCATCTGTGATTTGCCTCAATCAAGGGGCGCTACCAATGCGTGCAAATTGCATCCTCTCTCAAAAAATCACAAATTTCTGGATCTCAAGGGAATTCAAAATTTTCAGAAAACTGGCACGTTTTGATCTCTACAAGAGCGAAATGGCGTAATGCTTCAAAAAACAGCGTAGTATTATCGGATTCGATTAGGTTCTCAACGTGCAACGTTCAACTTCCACAGTAAAAAAAATATGGTAACGAAATATCGAGTTCCGAGTTCTCAATTTTCGCTGAATCTCTTGAGCTCCTCGGAAAAATTGACGCTTCTTTCGAAATTCAGATTTTTAAGTCCCTGAAAAATATGAATTCTTTTTAAAACACTTCAAATTTTATCACTGACTTCACCCTTGTCTTTGCCTAAGGACTCATAATGAATTGTTTATAATTGTATCACAACGATCACTGTAGACAATTTTTATTAGACCACATGCAATCAAAACTTTCGATTCGACTCGATTCACTGAGTTCATCGGTTGTGGCCCTTAATAGGGCCGATGGATTAGCTGGGCAAGCCAGCACGTGTGTACAGGCGCCCATTCCGTCCCTGGCAGCTGGTTGGATGGAATGATGGCTGAGGACAGGCGAGGATGGAGGGCGCCATAAATGAGACGGGGGTGAGGGACCAGCGAAGATCTGTGGGCTGCTGCCCTCGGAAACTGCATGAAGAAAGAGTGCGTGTGACGCGGAGAGTGCAGAGAGCAGCCCCATGAGGGGACGCAGACAGTGGACGCCGAGCCCCCCTCTCCATGACACTGTAGTATACAGTATCCGCTGCCTGCAAAATTTCGTTAGTTCAAAACGAAACCCCAACAATGGCTACACCAATCGATAGCCCTCAATGCCAGGATCACGAATATTGCTCTAGTTTCGCTCAAGGTTGACTTTGAAGCGGGTTATAGGAAAAAGACGAAAAAGACGCTAAAACCCGACCTTGCGCGCCTTCTGACCAAATCCTACGAGCGGTATTGTAGGAGCACAAATCCCGGCAGGACCAGCCACCAACCGCGACGCACATTCGCCTCGACAGCGCTGGCTGGCACTTTTCCCACCGTTTTCGACCAGAGCATTGCCTGGTGGATAATTATCAATCACTTAGTAATCAATACGAGGTGGCTCTATTATTGATTATTAAGCGGTGTTTATTAATGTAATGTACAGTTCACTTCCGCACTGCCGTTCAGTCCGCAAAGTGCGCGCTGATTACGAAATCGTGCTGCGCCGCGGTTGCGAGTATCCTCAGACAAGGATGTGGGATCACCCGGGCGGTGGGATCACCCGAGCACCAAAGGCAAAAACCACCCGGGTGATCCCACATCCCTGTCTGAGGATACTCGCAACCGCGCCGCAGCACGATTTCGCAATCAGCGTGCACATTGCGGACTGAACGGCAGTGCGGAGGTGAACTGTATAGGGAATTAAGAGAAAAAACCTTTAAAATTTCTGAGTAAAGGAAAAACTCCGAACGGAAGTGTGAAGGACGATAAATAATGCCGGAAAGTGAGAAAGTTGGAGAATCCTAAAACTTACATTAAAATTAGAGGAAATTAAGTAATCAAAAGAATTCTTCCGACAGAATTTTGTTAATACGAACAAAGTTCCACCAGGAAAACCCGTGTGGCATGACGAAAACCGGGCTTGAAACTAGTTCGGGGGGGGGGGGACACTCGAGAAAATGAAATGATTCACCCATGGAAATGAAAATTCGTGCTGATGTCAGATACCTGATAGCGTAATTAGTCATTGTTTTCATGGAACTCCATGGAAATATTTCGATTTCTGAAAGCGGTATCATTCATTTTCCGACTGAATCCTCAGTGTCCCCCTTCGAGCCAGTTTCAAACCGAAAACCCTATCCTTATCCCTTTCGTCGACTCCGTTACCCCTTCGATGCTTGCCGGCCGAGCCTTTGCGTTATCGATCAATCGCTGATTGCCGAAAAGGCTGGCAAAGCGCCAGCCAGCTCTGTCGAACCGCATGTGCGTCACGGTTGGTGGCGGGTCCTGCCGGGATTTGTGCTCCTTCTCGCTACGGTACTCGTGGGGACGGAATGTTTACTCCTGGATTCAACGTCTTGTTACGTATTCCCACCAAGCATATTGTAGGCATTGCTGGCTCGGCTCCTAGTTGCGGACATCCCGCAATCATCAACGACGATCTTCTAATTTTTCCCAAACCTTTAGACAGCGTTAACGTAGAAAAACGGTGAGTCCCCACATCCCCCCCATAAACACACTCACACCTTATCAATACATTTTAAGATACATGCAGAAACAACAAGAAAAAAAAGGAAATCTGCAAAAAAAAATGGAAACAACTAGGAAAAATTCATTTTTGCTTGAACTCAGGTGTATTGATAATGCGTGTAGGAGAGAACTCACCATTTTTTCGACGTTTGCTGTGCTTTTTTTCTCTAAAATTCAGAAATAAGTTGCAAATTTGCAGTCGATTATGGCGGGACGTCCGCTACTTGGAGCCGAGCCAGCGACAGTATGCTCACAGGAAATACGCAACCGCACCACCGCTGTTTTCCGTTGCCGTGGACTGTTGAGTTCGCATAATAATTTTAGTCTGATGAATGGACGGGGCTGCGACGGTAGATCACCCGCGCTAATTGAAACCCCATTCTCCAGTGAGGCCGCCAACACCGCACGGCCAGCCGCCTCGTCCATGCGTCAGAGTAAATCGAAAACAAACCATACATGGATGAGATCACAGTGGCTACGGCGTGCAGTGAGTGTTGGGTTGCACACACTTAAAGGCACAGAACACCCAGAGAAATATTTTTCAGCTTCTATACTTTTATTGGAGCGTCACACGCTGATCACAGTGATATCTCTGGAACCATCCAAGACCCCTCTGAACAGAGTTATGGCTTCCTGAAGATGACTATATTTGAGGCTAAAAAATTCGTGGACGAGCTCTCCCGGGTCTGTATTTCTCTTCATTCACAATCGTTCCGCGAGAGCGAGCCAGGATAAGGAGACAGTCCGGCAAAGGTCTGAAGAACGAAAGCTTGTAGGGATTTCATCCATCCACCTAGCCGTCATCGAGTTCGAAAATCTGGCAGGGGGTGTGAACCGTGGTGGTGAGCGAAGGAGGTCGGGCCTGTGGTGGTGGCTTATGTCTCGCTTATTTGGAGGAATCGAGATCCCGCACTTGACACGTGTTATAAATGACGGGTCTACCACACAATAAAAAAAGTCACGAAATTCATGTCTGAGGGTGTATTTTGCCTTTAATGCGACCATACGTGCATACTATACTTGTTCCAGATGGAATTTATTTCGAATATCCGACTTTTCGACTATAGTCGGATATTACACATTTTCGAATATTCGACTTTTCGACTGTAGTCGGATATCACACCTTTTCGAATATTCGACTTCTCGACTGTAGTCGGAAATCGCCCTTTTTCGAATATTCGACTTTTCGACTGTAGTCGGATATCGCCCTTTTTCGAATATTCCACTTTTCGACTGTAGTCGGATATCGCACTTTTCGAGATATTCGACTTTTCGACTGTAGTCCGGATATCGCACTTTTCGAATATTCGACTTTTCGAATAAAAAGTCGACTTTTTATCCGACTGAAACAGTCGGATATTCTTCCGATTATTCGATTCGAAACATGTAAACTATGCAGTATACTTGTTCCAGATGGAATTTATTCCGAAGATCCGACTTTTCGACTATAGTCGGATATTACAGATTTTCGAATATTCGACTTTTCGACTGTAGTCGGATATCACACCTTTTCGAATATTCGACTTTTCGACTGTAGTCGGATATCGCCCTTTTTCGAATATTCGACTTTTCGACTGTAGTCGGATATCGCACTTTTTCGAATATTCGACTTTTCGACTGTAGTCGGATATCGCACTTTTTCGAATATTCGACTTTTCGACTGTAGTCGGATATCGCACTTTTTCGAATAACCGACTTGTCGAACAAAAAGTCGACTTTTTTATCCGACTGAAACAGTCGGATACTCATCCGATTATTCGATTCGGAACAAGTATAGTGCATACCAACCCAGAGCTGTTTCATTTAAATCGCGGTTCTGGGTATAGGGTAGAGTGCTGCTAAGGTACTTCTTACTGCTACCAAATCCCATTGTGGATTGCGTTCACAAAACAGGCCCTGTGCTTCTACTGGATACCTCTAGCGATTTTCAGCAGAACTGCCGTTCCAGTAGGGTCCAACTTCGAAGTACAATACTGTGAAAAAGTTAGGACTGAAACCAGGAAGCAGGGGAATGATAATCTCCGCGGCAATTTGAAATGTCTGCAAAATGCAAATATATAATATAGTTTATTATATTTCATTTTTCATATCACAAATTCCCGAATACTTTCAAATGACTGATCAAAGCACGAAAATGACACGGGGATCGAGCAGCGTTCTGCTGCTCACAGTAAGACGAATGTATGTAACACAATATAACAAGCAAAAGATTAGCGATTAGAAATTCTGGAGAAGGGACTACTTACAACCTAGACAACATAGTTATACGCACAAACTTGCACGTATGTAGGATACTGATACGGTATATAATGCGTAATAGGAAAAATCCCAAACATTTTGTGAAAGAACGGGGACTGATGATCGGTCATGAGTAATGGGGACGGGCGAAATGAACATAAATGAGACGCATGCACATCTGTTATACACACACACACACACACAAGCACAAGGACGGCGAATGAGTTTGAAACGAATAAGAATCAATTAGCATGAAAAACATTGAGGTCTACCCTTAGTCGGTGAAAGTGTGTCTATCAGAGGGTCACTGTACGTTGTAACCGCGAATGAAAAAAGCTGAGCAAGAACGAGCATCTCTACACCAGAAGATTATGGGAATTTCTATCACATCTTAGTTATGGTGATACAGTACATAATCGTAAACTCTGGATACATAATCTCTCTACAGTGACGTAAAATGTCAAAACTTGGCAATGTCAAATCATTCGGGACTGGGAAGACCGATTAGTAAATAACAACAGAGGAAGAAATGAAGTCATGAAACAAACAAGCACAATAGTATAGAACGAACACAAATTGGAATAACAACTAATAGCGTATTTCAACTTGTGATAATGACCCGAAATGGAAGAGCACAAGAGAATATCTGATGACTCATTGCAGTTGTGGTTGCTCTGGTAACGACTGGTTGCAATGAAAGGAACATAAAAATGGACTCTTAGAACTCTTTTAATAGCAATTCGTCCAATAATGGATCGACAGACAGCGATATGTCCTTGCTGAACTGTAACAAGCCTGTCAGCGTTGAAGCCACTTTCTGAAACAGCATACATCGAAATAAGATGCTACAAATCGATGGTCAAAGAGATAATTGTATTCCTATTTTGCTAGATTAGTAATGAATACGAAATTCAGTCTATTCTACCTCAGCCGATAATCCGAATCTATCGCTGTAACCACCAACTGCTGATAAAGACACCCCCTAGCCACGCTCCTCTCCCGACTCCTCAAGAACGAACTCTGGGCTTACAGCTCTTAGAAGTGTAACCATGACTTATGGCGCTCAACACAATCATCTATTGCCGACCGACGACTGGACGATGTTTAACCGTAGTCGGTAAAGTACCCTACAAAGCGCCAGTAATGCGCAGGAGATCGTCCTAGCCATAAAGTAACTTCAGAAAGCCGCATTGTACATGAAACTACCGTACACAAATTAAACACACGACCCTAGAATTTTTAAGCCAACATCAAACCACTCGGCCCCAGCTGATAGTAGGGGAAAGAAATACTTCAGCAGCTGTCCACGACGAGGATACTATCTTCGTGAAGGTCTGCAGTTGGGAACTTCCTCACGGCAGACCGCAGGAGAGATCCACTCACCGGCCCAAAAGTACCGTCTAGATTTTGGAGCGTAATCTAAGTAGAGATCAGGTTACTTTCCAAGGTGACAGCGGTGAGCTGAGGGAGCACTCAAAGACTATTTGACACGTGTATAGCACGTAAGCACGCGATTGCGATTTTCTGAGATAATGGATCATCAACCACCCTGCATTGGGGAGAACCCGCTCCAAAAATATGTAGTACAGCGGATCCACCATCGATCATCGCATCAACCCTGGGTTTACCGATTCGGGCTGATTTCAGCTCCAGAATTGACGCTGTTGCGTGTGCGCTGAGCCAAACCCAAGTCGGCGAACTCATAGTCAGGGTTAACGCAATGATGAATCTGTGCCCATATGCGTCATCTTAGCTACTGGGGAGAGGTTCGACAAAAGATATCTGTAGATCTTTCGCCAAATCTAGTCGAGCGAACGGAGCCGACGCGATCATTTGCGACAGCCGTGCGGCATAACCAACTACACCGCTCATCGGGGTTTCGATCACAAGCGACGAACTAGCGCGGCGGCACCGTCCACCAAGTGGAGTACGTTAGGCAGAGGGCACGTAACACATGGGTGATCGCCGTGGGATGAGCTGTCCGCTGTCTACAAACAATCAGGCGCCCTGTGGCCGGATTCAGGAAGCTACGGGAGGCTCCCGGGAGAATCCAAATTCCTCCAGCTGTATACGTCGGCTGGTTTTCAAACCTTCGCGGGAAGCTCCCGTAGTTTCATGAATGCGGACAATGGACCCTCAGGTGCAGAAGTTCCTTCGCAGACGAGTCGTCAGCTTACAGTCCAACGTAGATGACTACGACGGGAGTCCCGTTCAGGCTTCTCCTGATACATTTTCTTTTCGATCTTATACTATGTTTTGCACGGGTGCCTGGCACTCTACTGATTTTTCCCTTTTTTGTTTTACTGGCTAATCAGAACATGGATAAACATGCCACAGAGACATCCTTTAACAAGTTTCAACAGAAAATGACAAAAAATTGATGCATCCAAGAGGAGGAGAAAGCTTGCAGAACTCTAACTTCCCCCTTAATTACAAGAAATGCACAAAATACAGATTTAGGTTTTTTATTAGAGTGGTATGGCGCAAATTGGCGGCGCGCGGCGGCGGCGCGTACTTGATCGACGATCATAGCCGAATACGGACCGTCTCACCTTCGTATCAGTGGTCACGCGAATAGTGACGACGGCGGCGATTTATTGTCGAATCTGGTCGAAAACGTCGCCGCAGCGCATATTTCGCAAAATGGGTGCAAAAGTTCAATAAAAAATGATCCCAGCCAAAGGGCAACGAATAGAGATTGGTGGGCCGGTATCGTAGAGCTGACCTTCATGTCCTAAGCCGTGAAAAGTGCAGATTCTAAGGTTGAGAATAGTGTACACTGGAACTGACCGTAACAGAGGCGATGAGAAGCAGCAAATGACCGAATCGGGCTGTAGCTTCCGACGCTGGATGCCGCATCATCAGATGGGAGAACAGGGCGTTTTGCACAGATTCACGGCCAACTAAAAAGAAAATCGTTTGCATCATACAGTCTACGGCAACGGAAAAAGGCGGTGATGCGGTTGCGAACTTTCCGTCAGCATACTGTATCCATGACTGGTTTGATTCCAAGTTTGTCATTAATCGATAAGGAACAGCTCATAATTTTTTCTGGGTTATGGTTTTTTTCTGCTTCTTCGACTTTTTCGAATTATTCCTGTGGGTGTCTATCGTAAATACTTCAGGTGTATAAGTAATGTGTGTGTTGAGGGGGAGGTAACTTACCGTTCCTTAACACTTCCGGTGTTTTTTCTCAAAAACTGACTGCCGCTGACAGAGGGAAAATGTTTTATTTTCTCCTGAATTTAGGGAAAAAGCACCAGCGACGTTGAGAAATGGCAGGTTTTTCCCATACACGAAATATTATTACACCTGGAATCTTTACAATATATGTACATGCAGGAATAACACGAAAAAGTGAAAGGAACAGAAAAAACCGTAAACCGGAAAAAAATTCTCAGCTGTTTGCTACAGATTAATGACAATGGAACCGAGCCAGCCATGACTACACTTAGCTTAGTGAAAACACGCAACCGCACCAGCGTCTTTTTAGGTTGCTGTGAACTGATCTTAACAGTTCCAGCCGCAGAGAAATATCGAAGAGCCTTAATATTCTATGATCGGTAGTAACCAAAACCATGCGACATTTCGCAACGACAGAAACCTTGGAAAGACCAGACACTAGCGGACGGCGTAGTATAGCTGCCGATAGTCTCAACTAACCGAGAAGATGCCCGGAAGATTTCATCGATAGGCCCTTGACGTTGGGATCCAGCGCCATGATAGCCTTCAAAGACAACAATTCCGTCTCGGTGACGTGCAGCTTCCGTAGTTGGTGCACCACCTGATCGACCAGAGCTCGTCGAACTCCTCTGAAATGGAATTCTTTCAAAATGTGTTAGGATAATTTCATAATCTTCTTCATTGCTTTTCTTGTGGTTTGTGGCCGGAACTAATCACTCTTAAAATTTCAAAAAGTAATTTATCTATAAGTTGTGATACGAGATACCACCACTTGACCTAAAACAAATGAAGCGTGAACGCGCGCGGTGTCGCTTACGCGGCGGACGCTAACAACTGAACGCGTCCTTGCTCGCTTAAAGTGCAAGATCTTTGTTGCTTTAGAACAGGCCGAAACAGCAGCAGCAGCTGCGTAACCCGTTCGCTCTCCGATCTCTCCCATACATTCATTCTCTTGCAAAGCACTACAGTCGAGCATTCCGCGTGGCCCAGACAAGCTCGAACACCAAATTTCTCGGGTGAACTTGAAGTGCTCGATTTATTACTGTTTTTCTCGTCTGTTCGAGTAAACATCACAGCCATCATGCAGAACGATGCAATGCAGTTTTTTTTGCGCTGTGATTTCAGTTCTGCATGGAAACTTCAAATCCGTGCACGTTTATTGACGAAATGCATCAATCACTTCCAATCATACAATCGTCTCTAAGAATGAGATTCATAATGTCTAAATCAGACAGATAGCAAATTAGTCTACGAAGGCCTGACTAGTCGACGAATTCGCGGGCGATGACGTGAACGAGACGTCGCGCGACCTCTGCTACTGATCGCGCTGCTGCTGCTGCGGCGCCTGCGTATCCGTTTCGGGACAGGCACACGACAACCGGTTCAGTGATCAAGCGGCGATCGTCCGACCGCTGGTCGCCGCTTGATTCTTCGCCCTCTTCTGCTGGCGCTGCTGATGCTGTTGTGCACAGATCGCGACGCTCACCGTAGTTTGACGTTGGTGAACATTGACCAAAGCGCAGAAGATAAGACGGGAGTCGCGCACTTCAGACATCAATGCAAATACATGTTCGCGCGAGACCA
Source organism: Aplectana chamaeleonis (assembly GCA_029168955.1). Classification (NCBI taxonomy): domain Eukaryota; kingdom Metazoa; phylum Nematoda; class Chromadorea; order Rhabditida; family Cosmocercidae; genus Aplectana; species Aplectana chamaeleonis. Next base: position 129,667 of record JAPDOI010000847.1, on the reverse strand, counting down.
CCACCAATGAGTGACATCACCTGTTCTTCTTTATCCACCCACAGACAATTGCATTTGGCACTAACTGCAACTTCAGTTTACAGCACTTCTATTTTAGCATTGCAAGTCTATTGCGCGAATACGAAATTGCAAGATAGTAATGAATGTGCAGAACGAATCTAGTTGATTTATGTTAACTGCAGCACTCAACACAACTCTGCAAAATCACGCGACGATCGGTTCGGACTGGCCGGCTAGCCGCATCAATGAGAGTAGTGCATCTCTAGACTTAGTGAGATGCACAGAGATCAGTCGCACTCTGCAATCGGCGCCGGCAGCCTGGCGTCCCGTCCCAATCGCCTCCGCCGCCGACGCCAACGCGCCTGCCTGACCAAAGACCATCAGGTCAAGAATCGCAGCGTGCAATGAAATATGCACGGACTGGTGAGGAGAATAGATCAGATAAGCCACAGAACTGCACTTGTAGCCCTTGCACATGATAACGTAAAGATTACGTCTAATATCTCAGTTAGTCTGCTGCTCGCCTGCTAACTGTAGTTGCATCAGTAATGTGTGTACTGATGGCAGCCTGGCATCTGGATAAACTCTGTATGGTCGGATTATATCGAAACACCGCGGCAGACGCGAATTACGGTAACCTCTCCCAGCAGGTTTAACGTCACAATCAGCTCGACTGAGTTTTGCAGTCATAACGCCAGATGACGACTCTTGCAGCGCACGTTTCAAGTGGCTCCGGCAGCCTAAATTAGGCGCTGGTTGAGTGCCCACTCACCACAGTAAAAAATTACCATACAATCCGCCATTTCCTCTACCTTCGAATGGGGAGTGCTTCGCTGGGCGCAGAAAAGCTAAGTGAGGGTGCGCATGCTTGCTGCTGAGGAAGATAGAGTTGGCTGTGGTGTGTGATTGGCTATTTGAGCCAAGGCGAAAGTCGCACTCAGGGATGTGCGGAGCGAGATTCTCACCGGAAATCGGTAAATGGAAAATAAATAACATTAGGAGAGCCAAAAGGGACCGGAAGGGTGAAAACGGAGTAGGATAAATACGGAAAATCCCTGCTCGCATCCCTACATAACTCTACAACTCTTTGCGAGGAGAAGCAGAGAATACATATGGTTTTCGTTCTTGATTTAGTCTGAAGCATGGACTAGACGGCTGGCCGTGCGATGTTAGCAGCACCGCAGGCTAATGGGGTTTCGATCGCGAGCGGCGATATACCGTCGCAGCCCCATCCCTTCATCAGACTAAAATTATTACGTGAACTCTACGTCTGTTCTACCATGCATATTTTGCAATCTATGAATCTTTGGGCTAGTACGACTACCACGCGCGTTTGTGGGTCTAGTTGAAGGCACTGTTCACGATGAACTTCGGTCAAGGTCCTACGTTTCTCCTGGTTGCCCCCCCCCCTAAGGCTCCGTCCATACGTGGCGAGAGCGTGCGATTACGCAAAATCGATGGTCATCGTGGGCATACGATTTGCTAACCGCTCACAGGGGCTCCTTCTCGCGCGCCCTCGCTCGCTCGCTCTCGCACGCTTACGCCAGCACCACGGAGCAAGCAGCAACTTTCAAGCTTACTGCTCCATCACTAAAGCAGGTGGCACTAAACCTGTTGCAAAACTACTGCCCTTGTTTTTATAATCCCTCCACGGAGGTCGAAAACCGTGGGAAATCATCAACCGTTGCGCCGACTCGAGTGATTGATCACCCGATCAAACGTTTTCAATCGACTCAACACGAGGTGGGGGTGTCCGCCTGTGTTAATTTACGGGCAGCGTTGATGAGCGTCGAGAGGCGCACAACAGCGGGAGGGCCCGCTCTCGCGACGTATGGACGCTGCCTAAGGGCCAAATTGCTGTCATCGACACCGACATGGCTGTGTCACTGCCACACTATGACCTGGGACTGTCAACAACGTTTTTTTCTCATTGAAAAAAAAACAATGTTTCGTATCGAATGCTTTAAACAACCATTTGTTTTCTTACCCACCCCTATGTGGGTCTCTCAGAGGCCTTCAACTGGAGTTTGTGTGGACGGACAACGTATCGAACTGGCGGACGATTTCTGTTATTTGGGCTGTTTGCTGAAGAACGATGGTAGTTATGCAGCGGATATTCGACAACGATGTGCGAAAGCTACGTCTGCATTCAATTCTCTAACGAAGTGTTTGTGGTCTACCACCATCGCGAAGGAAGTCAAGTTGCGCGTCTACCTATCCGCTATTCGCCCTATCATGATGTACGGATCGGAGACGTGGGCAGCACCGAAAACGCAGATGGAAAGGTTGGATTGCACGGAGAGGAAGCTTTTTAGGCGTTTGCTTGGATATTTCTGGCCGCGTGTATGCCATAACGAAGACCTTTACAAGGAAATCGACGCAGTACATCAACGCTTGACACGAGGGAGGTGCCAGCATCTCCTAACGCCATCTCAAGCAGCAATGGAAAGTCGACTTCGACTGCTCGGGCATATACTAAGAAGAACGCCGGATCGTCTCGTACAACACGCTTTAAAAATGCTTCCAAATCCTGTCTGGAAACGGCCACCTGGGCGTAGGCGAAAGTTCTGGACGGATGTGGTTAAAGAGGATTTAAAGTCACTCGGCATCGAAAGACAGTTCAGGCGCGATGTTTCGTTTCGCAGGAAATGGAATAGTGACAGCTGGATGGAATGTGTTCAAATTGTGGCTGAAGACCGTGAAAAATGGACACGGCTGACTTCTAGGACGGCACACCTCGGTGAAGATGCGGAATGACCGCGTCAGGCGAAAGCCAACCGATTAAGTAAGTAAGTAAGTCACCCACCCCTAATACGACCTTTTCAAAAATTTCAGAAATCTGTTTTTGCGCGAATTGTGGTTTCGCTCTAACATTCAGTGGCCGAAGAGAAAACCATACTTTTTCGGTAGACCCATCCATTGCCTAGCCCGTAAAAGATTGCGCATTTCAAAACCACCAATTTTATGACGGTTCTTGGACACCTCGAACAGCTCAAGCCTCACAGCACTTTCGATACGTGTACGCGAGGAGAATTGGTTGTTTTCGAATCTGAGTGGTGGCCATCGTGTATTCCAACCCCTGAAGAGGAGGGAGAAATGGGGGAGGAACGAGGTTCCTGATTGGGTGCAACACGGGGCTAGCGACAGCCCACTGGCTACGTCTCTCCCGTTTCTCCAGCCTCTTCAGGGGTTGGAATACACGATGGCCAACACCTCTAGAACCTAAGGCATTCCTCTGCAACAGGACTTGATGTGGTTCCCCCGTATGCGGCAACGCAGATGTCAGAGATCAAAAGGGCTATCGTCTTTCTAATTTGTCAGAATTACTCACTCGCACTTTGCGATCATCAGAAGATGTCGTTTGTCATCGTCAAGTACGGAGGAGAAGAGGGACATATCAGGTGGCAGCGTATGACCTGACGGCAATACAATCGAATCGCTATCACTTTTTGCAGAATGGTGGCTCAACATGAGCAGTGCGAACGGAGTGATGCAGTTTCGGATTAAGGCAATCTGAAAACAACAAGTTAAACTGTGTCTGGCAGGTAGTTGCAGTCCCTGCAGTCGATCTATTCTCTGCTGTTCAACACTAGCAAAAGTTCAGTTCAAAACATCAAGAACATTAGTGCGCAAAAGCCTTCCCCCATGTCTGAAAAAATATGTGTACGTCTGGTAGAAGAGACGAACGATGATCCCTACAGGTGCATTCAGATTTACAATATAATATAGATCATGTAATCACTTACACGCAAATGCTAGCTGCCTATTTTTAAACAACACCTATTCATCACCTAAGTAATACTGAGAAAGAACTTGCATCATGTGAGCCAAGACGAGTTCTGACTCATATGGCGGATTTCTTGAAATTACGATAGCGGTTTGCGTGGGCAGCTCGTTTCGAAAGGCTAGAGGTTTTTTTCTGTGTCAAAGAAAATCGCTGCACTCTGCTTTCAGGTGATCTGAATATGAAGGAAGAGTTTGCAATATAATAGGACTCCGTTAAGTAGAAATATGCACCTGCTGAAACAATTTGGTTCCCAACCCTTCAAAAAGCCAAATGAAATTCTAAAAAGAAGAGTTTTTTTTTTTATTTCAAGCCCTTCATGTTCCTCTGTATACTCCCTCAGAACACTGGTCGTTCACATTTCCGGACGCGCCGGCTCTTACTTTGCCGAGGAACGGCTGGTCGCAATCCAAACAATAGAATACACTTTCTGTTTGAACAGAGACTGAAGAGACCAGAACTGTCAGAATGAAAAACGAACGAAACGAAACGAAAAACACTATCCGAAAGGATACGATACAATTACCTTTTCCTCCGGCTGAATATCAGCAATCGGCTTCAAAGTATTCGCATAATCGAACACTAATACAATCATCCTCCGGACATTTTCAGCAACCGTCGTCAGACTAGCTGGACCGTGTGAGCCATCGAAAATCATCTGCAACACAACAGAATGACGTTTTCTTCTCTACACAAAAACATGACGAGAAGCAAGAAGTTTCTGCTGCTGTAGCTTATCCGCTCGTTTGCTGAATGCTGCTGTTGCTTTGGTCAGCAAACCAAAGCTCATTCCTCCCACGACATTTGTGCAGTAAGAGAAAATAGTGGCCGATAACAAAGTCTTTCATCAGCGCTACATTTAGTGTATAGAAATAATGTTCAGAGGCGATGGCTTCACAGAACAGTTAAAACCAGATATTATCCCGCTTTTCTGCAAAGAATATGAGCTATTTATCATAGTAGCTGACCCAAATGGATGAGATGTTCGCTTTTCGTCTCCTGGTTCTGAATTAAATAATAGATTTCAATCCCGTTCGCAACAAGAAGTGTCTCAAAATTTTGAAATGCACTGGACGGAAGCCGGATTCAAGAAAAATGAATTTCAAGTGGACAAGATCGCATCAAATCATTTTTTTATTTTATGGGTAGTTTTAGGTCATACTCGAAATCTTGGGACACTTCCGATTTCTTTAAATTACTTCATGTTTCGAAAATTGACGATTTCTGGTGCTGTAGTTATCCTGTGACACCATTATCGAGAATAATACATACATATAGTGCAGTCTACCAAAAGTTGCACATCTACTTATCAAAGAGAAGCGGTTAGTCGGAGATCAATAAGCATGAATCTCGTTGCAGCACAACCGCTGCCGCTCAACAAGTGGCGAGCGTGTTGCCTAGGATTCAACGCATTTTGATCTGCTGCCGACCGCTTTCCATTGATAAGTAGATGTGCAAAATTTGGTAGACTGCACTATACTACTCGTGGCCGCCTCGGAAATTCTAGCCTTATAAATGTACTGAGCTGCGGTGGTCGAACGCCACTCGCGATAAAGAGCCCACTTACAGGCGCAGCCGCGAACGCCGCAAGGTTTTCCGCAGATGGCCGCGTCCTGTTTGCTAGACTAGAATTTGTGAACGGACTACATATAACTTTTGCCTTCGCTGCAGCCAAACATTTTGAGATAGAGCGGTTCACCGAATCTATGTTGTATTATTCTGGGCACTAAATCGAGATAACTAAGCGCTTTGAACTGTGCGAACGACAGTGTCTAACCGATGGCTTCGCCTCCTCCAACTGTATACGTATGTACGTACTAACTAGTAAGCATGTTAGGGAGTTGTTCCGCCTCGCCGAAGAGCAAAGTCTGTTGCAATCTTTGTGTGTTTTCTTCTTTATTTTCAACCCACCACACGTATGCCGATGTGAGCATCGGTCTCTCGGCGCTGCGACTCGCTGCACGAGTAACCTGTTTTTGACGCCCACCACTTACCAGCAAGCAGATGATGTCATGAAAATATCTGCGCCGTTCTGCATTTGAATAGAGCGAGCTGTTGCAGCTTACGAACCTGAGATCGTGGAGTGATAAGCGACGGTCGATGAACACAGTCCAAAAGGGTTGGTCGAGCCATCGGCGAGACTGGCGCCACATCCCGTAATTGCAGACAAATCTGTTCGATTTCACGTAATGTGGTGAGAATCTCATCACAGGGGCTCGGTCGCAGCTCAACAACTGGAGCGGATTCGGCTCGAGACGATGGCGACGTAGGATTGTCATCAGAATCATCCTAAAGTATGCCTTATTACGCAATCCGCATTACACAGGTGGCGTAAACACTTCCGCTATCACTTACCCTCTTATTCACACAGGGTAAATCGCCAAACATCGACGCGCCTGATAGTTTTTTCACAACAGCCGGGTCGAGGCCATTGATCAGGTGAGTGCCATTTCGCCTAGGATTCTTCTGTCGACCCGTCTTGTCACGATCCGGTCTGATCGCTAAAAAAGAGAACGTCCTGATTGAAACACACTCTTCTTCAGAAGAAGTATCGTGATTTCTCTTTCACTATTACGGGGTTCAGATGGAGCTCGCCAGCTGGCCTGGAGTTCAGAATAATTACCAGTCATCTGACAACAAAGACGAAAGAAGAAGAGCACTGCATGAACAGTTTAAGTAAATAAAAAATGGAAAATGAGTAAATAAACTAAGCATTGGAAGAAAAAAGGTTTTTCAAGACTTTGGTTCTCAACGTCGCCAAACATTCATTTAAGACAAGTCAGGCATGGAAGACATTGGTAGTGCGATCTAGTAACTCCAAAAATCTAGATGGTTTTCCAAAAAGAATATACGAGGCGCCTAGCTAGCAGCAAGAACCTCTAGACCAATGCTTCTAAATGGATTCAATTCCATCACTTCTAAATAGCTTTTTCAAATTTTCTTTCGAAGCTTCTCAAATTCCCTCTTACTTCTTCAACTTTGAAGGTGCTAAATTAGTTCGGAAAGCTGAAAAAATTCTTTCTTTCCCGAATATTATTTCGGTCTCCAGTCCAAACCCTCGAATGGCCGGCTGGCTGGTCTCCTCACTCTCCCCAGCGCACTGAGCATTGTCTGCAAGCCTTATCACCGAATCATATGACACATTGACGACGGACTGAGTAAACTTGTCGCTTTGCAGACTTGTAGTGATCAGCACAAAAAGCTCAACTGGACCAGTGCTCGACCACAGGATTGATTTCGAGATCACGGTTTGCTCAAACTTGAAAAAAATTATCAACACAAAAGCTTGAGGCTCACCATCTGGCTCCATTCCTACGTCGAGGCATTTTTGAAATCGACACGAACGACAAACGTTTCGCCCAGCTGAAATATGCATCATAAATTCCGTATAATGTTTTTGTGCTTGCGTGTTTATGTAAGTGTGTATGTTGATTCGGCGGTTCGTTGGTTCATCTCCCGTCCCGACGCTTACTATGACTCAATGTTTTCCCCAGGACGCTTCTGTAGACGGTCGAGCTGAGCCCACGATGGATGAAAAATCGGGTGGGAGGAGAAACAAATGGAATTCTTCGTTTTCTAGAAGTGTTTCATGGGTGAATAAAAAAAGGCGTGAACGAAACAGTCAACGTTCATACTATGTAGAGCACTAAAGAGAGGTTTCTATGGAAATTCCAGATAAAGATTGCGATGAAGCTTGAAATTTTAGAGTAAGTGTGTTCTCTAGGTAAATACCACGATGATTTATTCGGTTTTATTGAAATTCAGATGCGCCCAACAGGTCTAAGAAATCTTTAAAGGCAGTGTTCACGTTGAAAATCGTTTTTCTGTTTTCCCGCCTATCTTGAAAACAGCCCATGCTGATTCCAATGATGTCTCTGAAATCGTACAAGACCTTCTGGGAACGGAGTTATGGTCCCTCAAAAATTGAGCTAAGGAAACATGGTGCACGAGTTGTCTGAGGCTTGTAACTTCCGTCTTTTGCAGCCAATGTATGCGAGTTGACCTGAGTAAAGAGAGAAGTTGAGAATGAAGGGAAAAACGGGGCTAATGATTGGAAATCATCGCTCATCTCACGATCTCGTGCATTCATTTGTTCATGTCGGTGGGCAGGTGTTGCGCCTTTGGGGTTTGCCTTGCGCTCGAAGTGGCAACTTCGGGCTCTTTTGGGGCTTTTCCTGACTCGTTTTCATGCGTTCTTTCAACGTCAACGTTACAGTGTGCCTATTCAGTACCCATGCCTAGTGGAAACTGAAACACATTTTTTATCGTGAACGCTGCCTTTAAGCAACAACTACAATTTTGACATAAAAATTGGTAGGGCATAGTTTGGAATGATGCACGGGTGAAAGAAATTTTTTTCAGTGTCTACGCTTTTATTTGTTTATATATTTAGCGAATATTCTAATCACGAATTGTCCATATATAGAAAAGCCGAATATTTCGGCTTGCCAGGTCAATAAAAAAACATAATCTGATCGCTTGAATATGCTTAGTATTAGAAAGCAACGACTCAAAAATGCACTCTCTTGAAAAAAAAAACTGAACTTTAGAACTACTCGAATGCTTTTCGACCTTGATACATTGGCCCCAAATTTTCTGTGTCTGCATAATAGCTTTTATTGTAAATATAAGCACTGGAATCTTTTCTAGTAAAACACTAAACACGACCAGGATGATACTAAAATACCTGACTGGGAGAATTTGGGTCCAGGTATGATGCAAGGAATAGAGTGCAACGCTCGGAAGACTAGAAATGAACTACGGAATCGACTCCAACTTTGGCGCATTTGACGGCAAATTTGCTTGCAACGCTGCAGTGGAAGTTGTAAGAATTGATTTCAAATGCAACCTTAGGTTAGACAAGCGAAATTTGAGTTCTCTAGAATAATACTCCAGGGCGCACGTAATTTTTCGTTTAAAAAATTTGAAACGTACGGTGATCAAAGCTCATTTCTAGCATAAGTAGCCCTAACCAACTGCATTGAACCCACTATAAGCGGATGACTGCAAGAGGGAGGTTTTATAAATAGTATTACGATTGTTTGCAATTCAGTCGGTGGACTCTGATCAGTCGTTCAATGAATTTTGCGAGAACTGATAAGGGATTACGATCGAAGAGTATGAAGGAGCAAGTGGCCCGCAAACATCAACCCGACCAATACTTTCACGGGTAGTCTTCGGCTTTCTTAGACCCCAATGAAGTGAAAACACTAAATGGTTGACTAGCCCTATGACTAAGTCCAACATCTCAACAAAATATAGACTAACACGTCAGAGGCTGGCGATGACTAGTACATACATCAAGAACCAAGTGCGAGCACGAAAATGTTTAGAAAGGCGTGGGCGGCGGCAAAATGACTAAGGTTACTTTTTTCGCAGGCTATGTATCGCTCACCTTTGTCAATTCGACACTTCTGATCATAGCGACAGATATAGTTTTTCCCTGCTCGTACCTGGAAAAATTAGTGTTTCTCTCAACTAATCTGCCTTTATGCAGAAAAAAATCCGCTCTTACAGTTCGTCGGAAGAATCCCTTGCATCCGAAGCACGCGACAACGCCATAATGCCGTCCGCTGGCCTCGTCACAGCACACCGAACTGCAAAAAAAGAGTGCATGCGCTGTTAAGTAGAAATCACAAGCGCATACACATTGAAAACCGGTGACAGCGCGCTTTTTTCGATCTTTCTGAATCACTGTTTCGGTTAAGGCACGTTGGACAGGAGAACGAAGTACAACGTCAAAGGTCATGCTCTCGCGATCATCAATCGCGCGCTCGCCCGCACCCTAAACAGTTGTTCGACGACCCCCTGCAATCGCCTCCAATTTCAACAATACTACGCATACGTCATCATGTGCGCTATGTAGGCGGCATATGTCAAGAGCAACACGTAAATGCGGCAGAAATCATAGAAGATCATTGCTTGCTGAATTCTGACGCGATATTTTGAATAAAAAAATTGCAGGTAGAGAACGATACGGGGACACCGTTTATAGCTGGAATCTCCGAAGCATGATAGGCTGAAGTTTCACTAAAGCCTGAATTTTGTTCCTCCTGATATGCAACTCAATGCACGCATTTGACGATGGACCTGCGACCAAACTCGCAATTAGTAGGTTTTCGGGAAAAGCTTCCTGGCATTCACCCTTAGCAACATATAAAACGTGCACGGGTTAATTTTGAATGAGCTGAAAATCTAAGCCGGTGCGCTTGTAGGTGGTATGTGATGTCTCACTCCGAAAGCCGCCTTGAACGTGCAAAAACACCAGTTGACCCTTGAAATTACTCTACTGCCTAGTCTAACAGCAAACGCGTCAGAAGACAGTTGATGCCTATGTGGTATGCGAGCGAGCTGCGGTCGCGCGGAGATCTTATCTGTTTCGTTCAGCTGAGGTCACCAGTCTATTACACTCATCGAATCATCCATTCGCGCATACATTGCTGACATACACACATATGCATACATCTACACATGTGGACTAGACAAGCGTGTATGCAATAAATAGAAGCGCAAAGAGAAGTCTGGGGCATATTTTCCTCCGCCGCAGGCTCAGGCTGTGGATCTCTGTCCCCACTGCAGCCGACTGGCTGCAAGCGACCACAGATTCCGGCTTTGCTTTTCACTAGGGAGAAGGGAGCAGTAATCATCGGTCACTCTGAGCCGCGCCGCGCCCAATACTTCCAATTCCCCTCGCCCCTCTAGGTCAAGAGCGTGGTCTTTTGCAGGATAAATTGCTTGCTGCAATAGTCTGAGGAAGTTTCGCCGCTCCGCTGTGATTTAAGTTTGGAAAAAACGGCTTGCTGCCATGCCAACAGGATAAGTTGTAAAAACAATACCTGTTATATATTTTGCGTTTTAGGCGGGAAATTGCAAAAAAAGCGCGATTCTGTGATCTCCTCACATAACTGTTCAGAACGGCACATTGGGAAATCTAAAGGGATAGTTGGAACTAACATGAAGGGCTATTTTTCTTGGAATGGAAAATTGCTTACACCTGAACAAGGCGTCAGGACCTTGTGAAGAAGAAAGCTATGAAACCGTTCTCAAAAAAAAGCTCTGATTCTGAATATCTCTTCAAATTCCTTTATATCAGCGTTAGACATTACATCAACTAGATGGGTCTGGAAGCCTTTTGGCAAAAGGGTTTCAAAAATCTCCCATTGGGGTAATTTGGAGTGCTCTCGCCCAATTGTTAAATTTCAAATAAATTCAGTAACATTGATTCAAAGCTTCTTTTTGGGGGGGATTTGGGGCCAATTCTGACTTTTCGAGATTTTCTAAAGGCTAAGGTCTAGTGCATACTTCACGCGACGGGCGACGCTACGAGGTGTTTGCCATATAAATTGACCAAAAATCGATATTGCTGATATCCACTGTCGCTGTCGCGCGTCGCTGAAAGTGCGCACTAGGCTCGAGATAGATTTGGCTTAAAACTGGTCTATGACGGCTATTTGCAGTTTAAAACAAATCTGGTGCCTGTGATAGATTACAGCAGGTTAAGGTGGACAAACGATAGTTCGGCCCAATTCCCAGATTGATTCTTCCCTCAAGACCTTGCATCCTCTAATTAGAAGCAAAATTCACTCTGTTCCTTTGCGTGCGGGTGAGACAAAGAGAAGGTGTGTGGGGAGAAGGGGGCCAGGCCAGCGTACGCGTACACACGCACCTGATCAACGGAGGTAAATTTCACTACGAACTACAGGATAATGGGGGTTAGTTGGGTGGCTGAGCCCGAAGTTAAGACCCATTTGTCGATTTTGTACATTTATAGATACGTCACGTCCACTAAATGGCATTTAAACTACCGTAACCTACAGTGATCCTCACTACGCCAACACAATGACCCCATATTCGTATTCAGCGCCTTGAATAACTCCCAAATAAAAGTTTAGAGTCAAACCCGATACAATTTTTCGAACACCCTGAAAACTGCCGGATGGTGTCCACAGCAGAATCCTATTCCGAATTCGGAGATAGTGTGCCCCAATTGTTCACAAAAAATCATCATCTTTCTAATGTCGTGAAAAGCCTTGTAAGGTTCCTTAGTTGGCAACTGTCCTGTAGATCCAACGTGCGTGAAGGTCGACGACGCTTGTACTCTTCTACTCGAGCAATGAGGTACTCAAAATCCCATCGCTGGATTTCCATGTTATTTGAGACAGCAAGCAGTACTGACCAGTGAGCAATTCTGGTTCATGCGAAGGATGGTATATCGAGTACCTGCCCTTTTTTACTTGGAAATTAAAATGTTATCATGCAAAGGCGGTTAAAGTCTGCGCGCATACGAAATTAAATCCAGGAATCTTCTGCAGCAGGCTGATATTGTAACCACGTGACAAAGGGAAACGCGTCACATTCGACGTTTGTGTGGGTGTATGAGTGCTCCATGAGATGTCAATGCCCTCCTCGTGCTTGCATTGAAAGCTGTGCGTTCTCTGCCGTATTGCGTGCGTGTTCGGCCAGATTGTGGCCAATCAGTAATGTATGTATGTGTGTATGTTCTCAGTGGACGGATTTTTTGTCGTCTTTCAGCTAGCCGCACTATACAACGACCAAGATACGGCTGCCGCTGCTGCTGCAGCCGGCTAGGCAGTAATGCGTTTTTAGTTTGTCCTCTGCAGAGTCGTCGTCATCACCGGCGTCCCTCTTCGGATGGACTTGATTCTCAGGCCACAGGCAATAGCTGCCAGCGTGTCACAAAAACATCATTTGTTTGTGCGTTCCCGTCTGCTGCCAAATAGAAGCGCTCGCCTCGCGACGAGATGCGAAAAATAGAGAGAAAGCGCGAATAACAAGGATCGTTGGCGACGAAGGCAAGGAACTAACAATCGAGGCCAGTTGGGTAAATACAACCAACTAGCTAGTCAACAGCCAGTACGATGAGACTGAAAACGATGAGTGAGGAGTCGCGAGGCCGCGAACGGACGACCAGCAGCCGGACGAACGCCGCAAGTCCGATGACTCGTCAGAGCAAAAACACGATATACACTCATTGCAAACGAGGCCGCTCCGCCGTTCATATGGTTTCGGTTGATGTCGAAATCATGTTCCAAACGTTCGTGGAAAGGATAGCAGAATTTCAGGCAAACATCTGCTCCCGGCAAATAACTGGTCCCTATGTCTGGTACTGCACACCATAATCATAGTAGTGGGATGCATACGTATGAATGTTTCGCCAATTGAACGGGTTCTAATGGTTCTTTGTGGCTTTTTCCAGAAGCAGGAGAAGAAACAAATGAATCTGCAAACTATGCTTTCCCCAATTGCCGTCATTTCGACATCTTGCTAGGATGGAATTCTCCGCCCACCTTCTCGCGCTGACCAATCGACGACAAGGAGAAGGCTGGTGTGACTGGCCATCTACGAGGAAATGGGCGGCGAATCCCCTCCCAGCCAGTAGTCTAAATCACTTCCTCGCACGGAAACGAAGCGCAGTCCTTTCGGGAGTTATAGTTCACACAGGTAAAGCAGGAATTCCAGACTCTGCAAATTGATACCGGAAAGTCTTTTTTTGTTTACGTGTGAGGAATCGTAACAGAACAATGAGTACTCCGATCCTTGGTTTAAGGAACACTTCAAAGACTTTGAACCCACCTGTTCGAACTGAGATAAAGGCAATCAATTACATGCGGTTGGGTGACCTGTGTTCCAAAAGACCGATAAAGAGTGGATCCTCCCATGCGCATGGCAACGGTCACTAGCACACTTATTTCCTCTTCAAATTTTTCTCGTCCTTTCTGTTTATTTTGACGAGGTTCTTTTTCCAAACAAAAAATAGAATGAATTTATTCGCCAATTTTTTGGGTAGCTAATTCATGTCGGCCTCCCAAGCCTGCAAACCAAAACATTTCATCAGCAGCATACATGGACGGACTTTCGAGAATGCCTCCGCAAGAAACACAAGCTGTTTCGCAGTCTAAGCGCTCTAGCTCATGTATGCTATCGGAACACATTTTGCAACTCCAAGATTCACCAAAAGTGTTTCCATCATAGGACCACTTCGAAAGAGTTTGGAAAAATGCTAGCTGTATGAATTTATGCGAAACATCCGAGAGAAGCTCTGTCGCCTCATGGGGCATAACCAATATTATACAGGGCCATCTCGGGGTGAATCATGGTGAAACCCAAGAAACGTGCTGCAGACCCAAGTTAATATGTAATCGTTCCCTAATGAGGTGGGATGACTTCTATTGGAACGACGCTGCAGATGTCTGCAGAAAGACGAGAAATTCTCGAAAACACCTAGCATGAGGAAGGTGTGTGGATATTTTCAGGGTGGCTAGCGGATAATAAGGCGCTGCGAGCGTTGAGATGAAAGATCAAAGTCGCACAGGCACGCGCTCATTATATAATCGCGGCGCGACAAACATAACAACAACATCAACAACAACAACAAAAACAGGAAGTAAACACAATTGCGATAGAGAGCGGAAAAACAACGCACCATATGGTCGACTCCTCCGTGTTGGCGATGGCGCCTTTTGGTGAAAAATCGGAAATCTCCGGTTTCAGTAGTGATTCCATGGAAAACGTGGGCTGATTCGGTGATCCGCAACCCATCAATGCTGCAAACGCAAACGCCGCGGTCGAAGCTCCGGCGTCCGTCATTCCTGTGCGATAAACACTGATCAAAGACCACACAGCGCGATCGGATGCGGCGGGCGGGCGCCGCTTTGACGACATCGCGAGCGACAGCCTCAGGCTGACTGTGCGACGTCGCATGCGATTACCACCCTGTCGCTCGGTCAAAGATCCACTCGGCAAAAGCAATGAGCGAAACTGAAGGCTGCACATAGCGGAAGTAGTAGTGAAAACGATGATAACATGAAAGATAGAAGTGAGGTAGGCTACACAGCAGCGAACCCTCTGAGGCCCTCAAAATGCGAACCGTAAAACTATCTATAGTTCAAAGTTTGTTAATTTGAAAAGAATACGCTATTCTCATGGAACTGCCCTGATATGAGTTTTCGTTATTCATGTTTGTATTTCGCGACTGCATTTTCCAAAGATCAGAATAATAAAACATAAACTTTTCCAAAAAGTTTTTATCTTTAGACCAAATGCTTTGCTTCTCATTTGAAGCTCTTTTCTAGAATCCTACAAATTTTGAGAGACCTCGAATACAATTTACAACACATCAAAGACAGCTCGGAATAATGCAACCCTAGTTCAAACACCCGCAAATCTCCAGAGAAGTTTGAGACTTCCAACAGAGAAAGAATACTAGGACAAAGTGATTGCTCTAAGTAAACTATACACTCCTAAGATAACTTTCCGACGTAGATTTCGATTTCTCTCCCCTCGGACAATAAGTTTCTCTAAACGGAGTTATAAGGGTTCCTTAGTACACTACAATGACATTATCCCTACCGTACCCTGACACAATCCTCCAAAGAACTGAAAATAGGCCTCATAAATCTACCTGATCTATGTTACTAATAACTTCAAACTAAGAAGAAAAGCTATCCCTGTGGTGGTGTAATATTAAGATTACCTACCATCCGGAACACATAGGCTGGAATTTTTTTGCCTAAAAGTTCTCTACATAAATTATTTGAAGGGCCGAACACAAAGTCGAGGCCTTTTTCTTAGTTTTCCGGAACATTTTGTTGGGCTACGTTACTTCCTTTGAGATGGCCACTTTGTCCAAACACGTATTCTTCCCCTTCGAACTAGCACTGCCCACTAATTCCATTGAGGATATCATACAGTTTCCACCGAAACGTTCGGAGACTACTCAAGAAAGGTTACACAGAAATTCGTTAGGAAAACAACTGAAACATGGACAAAAAGTCGGAGCAAGGAGTAGCAGAATGTGTACCGAAGAGAAGTTTCACATTAAACCAGAAGTAACGTTGAATCACGGGAACAGCCTGTGCATATCTGAGAATTTTCCGAAGAGTCGGGACAGTATTAAAAATGATGCGGGAGAAAGATGAAATTTTCATAACTTGAAGCCATTCATTGGAAGGAAATCAGTAATCTATTTTGAAATGGAGAACATTAATTATTAGTTGGCGAATTATGTTAGAGGCTTGTCCCAGAAAGATGAGCATGTTCGTGTTCAAACGCATGACAGCGAAAGCCCTAAAAGGTGTCCAAACAAGCATCAAGAAGGAAGAATGTAATTCTAAGAATGGAGAAGTTGTTAGAAAGCGAGTAGAGTAGTAGACCACTGATGATTGCAATCAAGTGAGCACGAGTATAAGGACATGCGCACGAGTCTGACTCAGTGTTCAGCAAAGCAATGATCAATCGCCGAACGGACGGACGGGAAGGGATCCGACGAAAGAACAGAAAGAGTGAGCGGTTGCTGGTGGCTGAGAGATTGTAATCGAAAACGCCGAAAGTCACTAAATCACGATCATAGGCTACGGAAATGTTCGTGTAGTCAGTCAGCCAAAGGGATGACTATTTCCAGAGGTGTGCAAGGCAAAGCAAGATGGGGAATGTTGCTGTCTCCAACAAACCGCCCTTCGGCCGAACTCACTGATGAGAGACTCGTGACAGGACAGTATGTATGTTTCATGAAATGTCGACCGATAACAGCGGCCAACTCAGAAACGAGTCCTTTTTGTTGAAGGGCAAAGGTCGTAGAACGTGCACAGCAATGCCTTCAAGGTCAAAGTTAGTGCAACTGAAAAGACGCCTACGCTTTGCGCTGCACCTAAAGCAAAGAGACGGTCGAATGAGCAAACTCTCTTGCTCCCAAAAAAAGTCAAGACGAGGCGGCAAAAATGACGTCGCTCCGTGTGACTGAGCGGCCGATATTCCGATATTCAGAATGTATAATAAGGCAGAATTTCGTCCTTAGCCAGACCACGGGGCTTCTCAAGAAATCAAGGAATAGACAGAGAGGACGCAACGCAATTTTTGGAAAGAGGTGGATATTCGAACGGGTTTTGGACTTTAAGGAGCACATAATTTCGAAAAAAAAACGCGAATGGAAGTATAATATGTTTTGAATCGAAATCCAACTCAGAGAGAGCCTTCATTACTAGATAGACTCTTCAAATCGCTTCATAAGCACCATTAGGGCGATTCGACAATCCGCCCGAAGGGTCCAACTTTTTGAGAAACTCCCAAACAATTTTATAAAGTCTGCAAAATCGGCGAAATATCAAGACAGAGAGCGCCGAAAACGTTTGCAGGTAAAGATGAAGGATGAAGGTGAGGTGAAGAACTGGCTTGAAATAAATATCCAAAGAGTTTTGTTTCAAGTGACGAAATTTTGAAAAGTATAAAAAATGGGAAAATATGGAAAATAAAAAGAGCGTGCTTACATAGAAGTCATATAAGGTTCTCGAAAAATTAACAACCTGTGATTAGAAAAACAAATAATAATAATAGTCATACTGAACGCAAAACGCTGTAAGAAGCGATAAAATTAGTAGCAAACATGACTCCAAAAATAAATACTGGAAAAGCGGAATGGTAAGGCGTCACCACTATACGTAAATGAGTAGGAAATCACAATAGCTAACAATGGGCTCGGATTGTCAAAGTATGACCTCGTATTTATCAGAGTTTTGACGCCTTCACTTCTACGCAGAAATCAACCAAAGAACAGGTTTTTCCCAAAGCTTTAAACTTCAGAACATTCACAGATATTATAGATCTCAAATTATCATATAGATTATATATATTATATTATATATGTCATATTATTATATTATTATTATTTTATATTTTATTTTATTATTTTATTATATTATTATAATTTTATTATTATATTATTATTATATATATATATCATATTATTAATTATTATATATATATATTATTATATTATAGATTCAATTATTATAGATCTTAATAGATCTCAAATAGAAACAAGCGTTCACGTCGAATACCTGGATCTGATTCTACTGTACAGTAGCAGCCTGCAGCGGGCCCGTATAGGTTCCACGTTCCGAAACTTTACACATACCCGCACAGACGAATTGAGAGTGATTGGCTCTTCGTCCCCATAGAGGGCAAATAGAAGGGTGGCCAGAAATAGTACCAGTATCACGACAAAGTACGACTGATCATGACCATATCGCCAGTCGCCGTCGGTCTCCGCCTGTGCCGCCGACTGTCACCACGCCGGTATCACCACAAACACAGGCATGAGATGCAATGACAGCAACAGCAACAGCAGCAGCACCAGCAGGAGCACGAGAATATACACGAACAGCTGATCGACGAAATCAAAACAAGAGCAATCGTATAGGCAAAAGCATAGATATACCTGCACATACACACATATCACATCATGTACACACGCACACGTCACAAGCGGTGGATTTCGTAAACTCTGAACGGTGATTTGAAAGTGATTTTTACGATCAACATCTTCCTGAATACAAGCCGTTTCCAGATATGTTTGAATATTCCAAGCCTTTTTAGGATCATCTGAACCCTATCATGTGTTCTGTTTACATAGGACGATGTAGTCCACTCACATATCGCAATCTGGAAGTATGCACGAAGACCCTTTTTCTCAAGGTGTCACGCAGTGTGACAGATTTGAAAGCAAAGTTCGAAGAGCCCCACAGATTGCGGCGTGGCGTCGTCGGCTAGAAATTCCGAGAGAAGGAGAGAGAGAGAGAGAGAGAGAGGCCGAGCACTTCGTCACTGATCAAAGAACGTCAAACACATCACGATCAGTAGGGAGCGCGAGCGGACCGATGGATCGGCCAATGGCTGCTGATTGAATGACTAACTGGTAGTGTAAACCAGGAAGTCGTATCATAGTAGGCAATTGGTGGAAAATATTTTCGGATGTGTGTATTTGATTTCAACTCTTGTGAGTGAGTTGTTCATGAGACAAGTATACTCATTCAAAAATCATACTCAAACGCCACAAAATTGTATTAGAAAAATACTATTTATTCATTACCTTGCGGAATAGGACGTTCTTATCATTTTCATATGGTAAGAGGCCACAATGGTCGTCACTATCATGGAATGTTAGGGACGACATAATTAGCCAAACTTATGGACATAAAAAAAGCAAAGAATAAATTCGAATTCCACACTCGGAATCCCAGAAAAAATTTCAGTTCTCAACGTTCCAAAAAAACAAAGGACTATAATTATTAGATATTATTATTATTAGGTTAAAGTTTGTCAAAAACGTATCTGCAACGATTATAAAAACGAAAAACTATCCAAGAAACCAAAATAAATAAAGGCGTGAGCCTGTGATCCTTTAAATTTTATAAATGAACCAATATAATGACACGTGTAGTAATAATAAGAACAGATATAGGAATAATAATTAATAACATGGACAAGAAATTTTATTATCAATATTAACATTGATATTATTACAATTATTACTATTATTACTATAATTACTATTACTATTAAAATTATTATTCCTTACCAATTCTATTCTTTATTCTTATTATTATTAATATTATCATTATTATTATTATTATTATTATTATTATTATTATTATTATTATTATTATTATTATTATTATTATTATTATTATTATTACTAATACTGATTTTATTATCACTAATATTACTGATTATATTATTAATATAACTGCAGTTAATATTAACAAGAGCGCACACCCACGCCGCTTTGCGGCAAGCTATCGGGTCTGCAGCATTGCTCTGCATCGATCTTATCGCTTATGGATAAACATGATATAGGGCAAGTGAGAATCAGTCCATGACGAAGCATTGCCTTCGTTCAACGGATTCACACAAGAATATAACTACAATTGAGTACTAAATACGATTAAGAACTCAGCGGGCTTTGAAGCCCACCGACGTCCGGCGATACTATACGTTCGCTTGTAGTTGCGGATCCAAATACAATGCAAAATTTCAAGTGACGGCTTTCCGCGACCCCGGGCTTATAAAAAAGTTTCCTCACTATAACGGAAACATTTCCAGCACTGCGAACCCACCTGAAATCCACTTACAATTCGATGTTCACCAGAATTCCCTGCGGTTTTTCATGAGAAGGTTAAGTGCGGTCAAGTGGGGATGGCATCACGTCACTCAGTCGCTTCCATATAATGATAGCGGACCCCGCGCATGGGTTCGCATCAACTAATACCCATTTTGACCCATATAAGAAATTTTTGTCATTGCTTTGTCGAAATTGCTCACTGGATCAAAAGCATGAGTTTAGAAAAGAAATTAAATTAAACTTTTCAATCTAATTTCAAAAAATTGGTTTCTCAAGAACTTTTTTAGAGTCAGAGAGCATTTCCAGCACTGCGAGCTTATTTGGAATTCACGTTACAAACTTGAAGTCAAACTTGAACGCATCGTTTGCGCTGGAAATCGATTTTCATTTTTTCAGGCTCAATTTCATGACTGAGCCCGGTAGACCACACTGGTAAACTTTGGCGCGTCAAAAACGTTGGGCAATGAGGTTGGAAGGCGTCAAAGATGAAGATCCGCCACCGATTCTCACCAGTCACCTTGCACTTTTTCCTAAAATGTTGGTGCGACCGTAAGACAACATTAAAAATAGTTACGGCACGAACTCCATATGCAGAAAAACTCCGAAAATGACACTGACGAGGCCCCCAGATGCAGACAAATCTCAAAACGGATTCTGGCGCGAAAATCAAGTTTGTATTTACAATGTGTTCCGATTGACATTTCTTTACGAATGAAGGTTTTTCATGCGCTCTTTCGCCATTATCGTTCACTAGAGAGGCCAAGCTACACAAAAACATGAAAAAATAATATACGGTTTTCTGCGCGTACGAGCCCTTTAATCTTCTGCGGTTTTTAGGAGACTTTATGAGTATAAATGCGGACGGGGCAGACTTAGCCGTTTCGTTATAATGATATTGCTGTTATTATTATTATTATTATTATTATTATTATTATTATTACTGCTGTTACTCACGGTTTGGTCAAAAGTTCAACCTCTAGGCTTGCAATAGTGGAATCACGTAATTCTTCCGGAAACCAAAAAGTAGTTTCTTGGTTATAAATAAAATGTCGTATTTATTGCAGCTCTATCACTATCGTTGGCTCAACTCTATGTAGATTCTTTGCTCACCTCTGCTACTTCAAATACAAAAATTGCAGCTATATTATATGAGAAGGTTTCCTAGAAAACCCTAGCCGTTAGAAAAGTAAAGAAAAGGTGCGATTCAGAGTTGGAAATGGAGCCGAACACTGATTAGCGTGACGGTTACTGTCTGAAGAAGGCTTCAGAGGCAATGGTAGGAGCGGAAGGCGTGGCCGGCTGGCTGGCAGGGGCAGCCAGCCTGCGTTCGTTGATCAGCGCGTTGTGCATGCAGGAGGTCTCTGATTGACGGACGGACCGACGGACGTATGGACGGACGGATGGATGGACGAGGCTGGCGGAGAGGGTGGGGACACCAGGGAGCGAAATCAGATTCCTATCAGCAAGTACTATACTTAATCACTGACCTTGTCCCATCCCTCTCGCTTCAGTTCAGACACAGCAATTGAAGCAAATCTGATTTTTTCTATTAGGGGATAACAGAATAGCAGTTTTAGTTTGCATACACAAAATAACTCAGAATTTCTGCCAAAATGAAATGCCAACGACGAAACTTAACAAACTGTCTTGCAGCTCTGCTCTTTTTCCCATTCCAAAAATTATCAACCGTTCCACAGCTATGATCTATACAAACTGCAAAGGTTACAGTTGACCACAATGTCAAAAGGACATGGTGCGGTTGCGGACTCGCACTATATTACGGTAGAATCTGACACTTTGCCGGATTTCGTTATGGGTCGGCGCCAACCACCGCAGTATCAGCTGTGGAGACGATCGACGAAGAAAGCTGGCAAAGTGCCAGATTCTACCGTAGTTTTAGTGCGAGTCCGCGACCGCACCATGTCCTTTAACACTGCGGTCATCTGTAATAGAGTTATGTTCTATGGATACTGAAGGTGGGTGGCACACGGTTTTGATGAATCGCGATAAGTAGGAAAGAAATAGACCCGATATTAAAGGCAGTGTTCACGATGAATATCGCGCTCGAGTTTGACCCAAAAATGGGACTGTTCCGTCGTGAGGTAACTAGTAGTGAAGACACAGGGAAGAAAAACGTCCAGAATAAGTCAAAATAACGGTTTCTAAATTCAGGGCGTGGACGAGAATCATGGGCCCTGCTGATTTCGGCAAGCGCACGCTAATCGCGGAATCTGCGCGATTCGATAATGCTAACTGCGGCAGAGTTGCTTGGCGATTTGTCATCCGAACAAGTGCGGCGCCACAAGTTCGTCCGATTGGGGGGCGGACCGGGATAGGTAGGCGCACCGGGAGAGCTTTCAAAGCCGTTTGTATTCATTTCTGGTCAGTTTTCGCTGCTTTCTTCGACCATATCCTCTACATTACCTGCCAGCTTAGTGTTTCACGCCGAGACTTCGAGAACGAGATTTATCGTGAACACTGCCTTTAACATGAGCTCACAGACATATTGAAGGCCCGGTCCGAGGTTGTGTGTAAAATTTTTGTAAATCATGGTCTGTGTAGTAACCCTGCACAACGAGGAATTCAACTTTTCGAAATAGACGAGGAAATATTGGGCACACATTACTTCCGCCGCCCCCCCCCCCCCAAATCAGCACCCTTCCCTCACTTCAAAATTTTCGGTCTCAATAGCTATCCTCTGTAAGACGTCGTAATTCACACGACTCAAGGCGCGAGCGGCGCGGGCGATTCCGCTCCCTTCGTCTGTCATGCGCTCTCTCACTGTCTCTAACCGCCGCTCCGCACCAGCACGCGCAGAAACCATACAATATCGGTCGGAGCATATAAAGTGCTCTGCTCCATTGCGATGTCAGGGAATGACAAGAAAAAACAAGACCGAGACATCTCGTCCACCTATTCTCGCCCTTCAATTTGACTATTTTTGGGAGCCCATAGCTCCACTCGTAGTGGGTATTCTGCTGACGCCACAGGGATCCGCGCGAATTTCTCTCCAAGGAACGAGGAGATTTGGAAAGCAATTCTGAGATTGCACTGTGCCCTCACATGGGGAAGGAGATGAAGGAGGGGAAGGAGGAGACGGAGGAGGGGAAGGAGGGGAAGGAGTGGGATAGGTGAAGGAGGGGAAGGAGGGGAAGGAGGAGACGGAGGAGGGGAAGGAGGGGGAGGAGGTGAAGGAGGGGAAGGAGGAGAAGGAAGGGAAGGAGGGGAAGGAGGGGAAGGAGGGGAAGGAGGTGAGAAGGAGGGAAGGAGGGGAAGGAGGAGACGGAGGAGGGGGGAGGAGGTGAAGGAGGGGAAGGAGGAGAAGGAAGGAAGGAGGGAAGGAGGGAAGGAGGAAGGAGGGAAGGAGGGGGAGGAGGTGAAGGAGGGGAAGGAGGGGGGAAGGAGGAGACGGAGGAGGGGAAGCAGGGGAAGCAGCGGAAGCAGAAGCAGGGGAGGAGGCAGAAGTAGGGGAAAAAGGGAATGAGGGGAATGATGGGAAGGAGGGGGGGAGGAGGGAAGGAGGGGAAGGAGAAGAAGGAAGGGAAGGATGGGAAGGAGGGGAAGGAGGGACGGAGGGAAGGAGGGAAGAAGGGGAAGGAGGGGATGGAGGGAAGGAGGGAAGGAGGGAAGGAGCAGAAAAGAGGAGAAGGAGGGGAAGCAGGGGGAAAGAGGGAAGCAGGGGAAGCAGCGGAATCAGGAGAAGCAGGGGAAGGAGGCGAAGTAGGGAAGGTAGGGAGGGAGGGGAATGATGGGAAGGAGGGGAGGAGGGAAGGAGGGGAAGGAGGGAAAGAGAAGGAGTGGAAGAAGGGGAAGGAGTGGAAGAAGGGGAAGGACAGGAAGAAGGATGCGAAGGATGGAAAGGATGGAGAGGATGGAAAGGAGGGGAAGGAGGGAAGGAGGAGACGGAGGAGAGGAAGGAGGGGAGGAGGTGAAGGAGGGAAGGAGGAGAAGGAAGGGAAGAAGGAGGGGAAGGAGGAGGGGGAAGGAGGGGGAGGAGGTGAAGGAGGGGAAGGAGGGGAAGGAGGAGACGGAGGAGGGGAAGGAGGGGAGGAGGGGGAAGAGGGAAGGAGAGGAAGAAAGGAAGGGAAGGAAGGGAAGGAGGGGAAGGAGGAGAAGGAAGGAAGGGAAGGAGGGGAAGGAGGGGAAGGAGGGGAGGAGGTAAAGGAGGAAAAGGAGGGGAAGGAGGAAACGGAGGAGGAGAAGCAGCGGAAGCAGAAGCAGGGGAGGAGGCAGAAGTAGGGGAAAAAAAGGGAATGAGGGAATGATGGGAAGGAGGGGAGGAGGGAAGGAGGGGAAGGAGAAGAAGGAAGGGAAGGAGGGGAAGGAGGGGAAGGAGGAGGGACGGAGGAAGAGGAGGGAAGAAGGGGAAAGGAGGGGATGGAGGGAAGGAGGGAGGGAGGGGAATGATGGGAAGGAGGGGAGGAGGGAAGGAGGGGAAGGAGGGAAGGAGAAGGAGTGGAAGAAAGGGGAAGGAGTGGAAGAAGGGGGAAGGACAGGAAGGATGCGAAGGATGGAAAGGATGGAGAGGATGGAAAGGAGGGGGAAGGAGGGGAAGGAGGAGACGGAGGAGAGGAAGGAGGGGGAGGAGGTGAAGGAGGGAAGGAGGAGAAGGAAGGGAAGGAGGGGAAGGAGGGGGAAGGAGGGGAGGAGAGGTGAAGGAGGGGAAGGAGGGAAGGAGGAGACGGAGGGGGAAGAGGAGGAGGAGGAGGGGAAGGAGGGGAAGGAGAAGAAGGAAGGGAAGGAGGGAAGGAGGGGAAGGAGGGGAGGAGGTGAAGGAGGGGAAGGAGGGAAGGAGGAGACGGAGGAGGGAAGCAGTGGAAGCAGGAGAAGCAGGGGAGGAGGCGAAGTAGGGAAGGAAGGAAATGAGGGAATGATGGGAAGGAGGGGAGGAGGGAAGGAGGGGAAGGAGAATAAGGAGGGAAGGAGGGGAAGGAGGGACGGAGGGAAGGAGGGGAAGGAGGGGATGGAGGGAAGGAGGGGAAGGAGGGGAAGGAGCGAAAAGAGGAGAAGGAGGGAAGCAGCAGGAAGCTTAGAGGAGAAGCAGGGGAAGGAGGCAGAAGTAGGGAAGGAGTAGGGAAGGAGGGAATGATGGGAAGGAGGGGATGAGGGAAGGAGGGAAGGAGGGAAAGGGAAGGAGTGGAAGAAGGGGAAGGAGTGGAAGAAGGGGAAGGAGGGGAAGGATGGAAAGGATGGAGAGGATGGAAAGGAGGGAAGGGGGGAAGGAGGGGAAGGAGGAGGGGAAGGAGGGGAAGGAGGGGAAGGAGGGGAAGGAGGGAAGGAGGGAAGGAGGGGGAAAGAAGGGGAAGGAGGGGAAGGAGGAGAAGGAGGGGAGGAGGGGAAGGAGCGAAAAGAGGAGAAGGAGAGGAAGGAGGGGAAGCAGGGGAAGCAGCGGAAGCAAGGAAAAGCAGGGGAAGGAGGCGAAGTAGGGAAGGAAGGGAAGGAGTGGAGGGAAGGGAATGATGGGAAGGAGGGGAAGGAGAGTAAGGGAAGGAGTGGAAGAAGGGGAAGGAGGGGAAGGATGCGAAGGATGGGAAGGATGGAGAGGATGCAAATGATACAAAGGCTGCAAAGGATGGAAAGGATGGAAAGGATGGAAAGGATGGAAAGAATGGAAAGAATGGAAAGGATGGAAAGGACGGAAAGGATGGAAAAGATGGAAAGGACGGAAAAGACGGAAAGGATGGGAAGGATGAGCAGGATAGAAAAGCGTTGAAGGAGTACGAGAAGGAAGGTCTGCGCAGATGAAAAGATGCGCGTTTTCTATACGTACTGGTATCAGTTCCAGAGCTCCAAAAAATGTTCCACTGTTCTGGTGATCTATTCCTGAGCCGTTATTTAATAAGAACCATGGGTGCCAGATTTCGAAGCCGCTAACAGAGACCTCATAAGACACTGGAGAGCACCTAGATGCTTCGGGGAAAGTTACGGCAGCAGTATGTACATCCACATTTGTGTTCAAGATAAACCTAATAATGATTCTCGTCGTGAGATGTTCCCCGCTGTCCAACTGTTTTCGTGCAAAAGAGAGAAATGGAGCGTTCACAGTGACAGGTCGAAAATAACACACGATCGAGAATCGTATCAGACCAAAGCAGATGCCATAGAATGCGAAGGAAGCGAAGTACGAAGTAGAACTTTTACCCAACACGCGGCTCGTTTTTTTGCCATTTGCTAGAACGACGACGTGCCATTTATTATCATTCAGGAGAAAAACGCTAAAGACGCACGCACTGGACGAACAATGAACGTTCATAGCAGGGGTGGCCTATAGTAAGGTGAAAGAATACTTGCACAGCCATATACTGGGAACTGATTAGAAAAAAGTTTAGTGGAACTCATGAATAACAACGATAATGCTAGAGAGATGGCGCACAAATGTTTGCACACTGTGTTGCAGGATCGAAAAAAGTGCTACACTGGTTAATATACATATTGCGAGCAAAATCTATTTTACGTGGCTCTGGAACTCAAGAATAGAACAGGGTGCGTTGAAAGACGCTCAAAATGGTTCAAATACAGTCGATTTTCCGGTATCTCTGTCAATTCAAAATTCTACGGTAACTACACAAGCCCTGATGTTTTCAGTGGTTACTCGAGGGCGCATTGTCATGGCCTTGTTAGAGAAGAGTATCATTCTTGCAAAAAAAAACAGAATCGTGCGAAAGCTACCGACCCACCAAGCCGTACTGCACCGAAAACACGCCATGACGAGCTTTATCCAGAACTAAAGGGTCACAGTATTCTCTTTGCTCCCCAGGTTCGCGAGCCTAGCCTTACTCTACTTTATGGTTCAACAACAATCACATGTATATTCGATTTGAAGTCACAAATTGCTAGTAAGGATAGGGAGACAGTGGTTCATTGGTACGGGTGGAGTTCGAGCTGCCAGAAAGCTAATCGACACCGTGCTTCGGGGTATAGAGACCTCCGCCAATCGGCCGACGAAGGTATAACTCCAACCGTACCTGCCTTAAAGGCATCGTACACGATGAAAACCATACTTGGGTTTTTGACTTTTTCGTGTTGTTATATCCCTATAGTGACTGACGGTTGCAAAAAGCCCCCTCAGAAACGTCAACTTTTCACGAAAAACCCATTTCAAGAAAGCTCAATACAAATTTGAAGTTCCCGCCAACATCACTTTGGGATAGTTGCGCGAAGAACGCAAGGAACACTTTTACGATTCGTTCCCTGGCGCAGCGTCGGAAGCAATTCACCGAGGATGCCATTCAGACGAGCGATCTTTTTTTCTTGAAAGAAACTGAAAAGGGTTACTAACCTGCTGCGTCCATCGCTGTCAGCTGCTTTCGATCGATGCCGAACGTGAAATCAAGTGGCATGTGAATTGCGCCCTACGACGCGTCAACACACGATCGCCGGCAGCGACCACGGAGTTTTGCTCCTTGTAACAACGGATCGACCCCAAGGCCGGCCCCCAAAACCCAGGAAGCCTTTTTCATGTAAGTAGATCTCCGTTCAGAGGCGATTTTAGAACTCCAAACTTTCTGAGTGACACTGTCATGACCCCCTAGTCCGACAGAACACAAAAGCTGGAATTCGGTTTTCATCGTGTACGATGCCTTTAACGAGTGCCCGAATTGCTCGGTGATATATCAGGTAAACTGTTCTAGCCTAGCCATAACACTTGGAGTGCATTTTAATGTTCGGCTTCGAGAGGTCGCTAAGCTATCGCTCCACGGACAAGACCAACGCCGCACAAATGGACACTTGAAACTGGACCCACTGTGAAGGCCTTTCGCCAAATATAGTCTGGCGATCGAACGGGGTCCGATCATTGCAGCGAGTCCTGCAGCGTCCGGGATATCATCGACCAACACGGTTTCTATCCCGCGTGGCAATCGGCAACCGCAGGACCACTCATTCCCCAAACCAAAGTCCACAGAAGAACCATAAATGCCTATGAGTCGTAACCCTGCATATGTACACTGCAAAAGTTTGGAGAACAATTCTAAGCCTGAGGACGCCATCCAAGACGCGTCCCCGAATTCCAGCTCCCAGTGGTGTGAAGGACTCCGAAAATTGGATAGCGCGTATGAGTGGGCGAGGAATGTACGCCAGATGTGTATGCTTTTGCTGGTCTCGAGCATGGGCAAAAAGTAGCCGCGGCAACTCATGCGGTATTCACGGCAAAGTGCGAATATACTGGATGAGGGTGTGGGTGGATTGGTTGAGGACGTGCTTATGCATCATCTGGAAGAGCGGAACACTTCCATGAAAAGAACGGCACTAGAATCCTCTGCAAAAGATTTTCGCGCTAATCTTGCAGCATGTGACGACGAACAGCGACGTTGGATGAATTGCAGCGCTGGCTGTCGTGATTGTAGTAAGCAAGTCGGATTATCCGGATACTATATTAAAAATCCACGAGAGGCCAGCCAGACATATGCATGTGTTGCTTGCAGCTGTTGCTGATCAAAGGTTAAACTCAAGGGTGGGGTGAGGAATAGCTGAACGACGAAATCAACGTCCACAACGACGATGACGAGAGAGCGATAGAGGGGAACAGAGAAGTGGGCGGGCTGGCGTGCTTTTGCTGAACATCGGGCGTGGCACAACGTACACAACCTCGTGCCCGATTTCCATCCCGCAGGCGCTCACTGGTCGTCGTCGTCGTCGTCGTCTTGATCATCACGCGCCAAAAATCGGACATTTCGTGGTATGCTGTTTCCCGAAGGAACGAACACGATGGTGTTTCCTCGATCACATGTGACTCAGATCACACAGCGAAGACTTTTTCGTTGCCAGAAGGCTTAACGACCTTTGATTGATGACATCGAAGAAGTGCTGTGCCATATGTATTGGTCACTTCAGGTTCAGTGAACCTTTGTGTGGCTCAGTGCTAAATCAATACACACATGATGTCTCAGGATGTTGAAGGCTTTCCATAGAAGGCATATTTACAGTCTCTTTTTATCTTAGTCTAGCGAATGGACTGTTTCATCGCGCCCGATCAAAACCCCGCCGGCGCGCGATGTCGCATACGGCGCAGGGCCCGTCGCAATGATCGCGCCTCGCCCATTTACTAGACTAAACTCGAGACCATACAATACCGCTCGCTGAGTGTGGTTGGAAGGTACACGGAGACCAGTTTTCGCATATCTAGCTTGCTTTTCTTAAACTAAATCTCTTCAAAAATTTTGAGATCTTAAGAATTATTTGAGAACCAGGTGAGGGATATCCGGGCTATCCAACGGTATAGTGAAGACTTTAGAGTAACATGAAAAAGTTTGGGTGAAAATGTTTAAGGTGCCAGTACACAAATACAGTATGCAGCTGCCCAACACTAAACGTACCATTTAACGATCTGGAAATCACATTTTCCGATGTTTTCTGTTCAAATCGGAACCGTAACTGACATTATATTGCTGGAAATCACTCCTTACGTGGATCCTAAACGAATTTCGAGTCTGAAAGAATTAAAATTGAAGATTATAAGGAGCTCATCAGAAAAGGACACTTAAGATGCCAAAACGTGTCGCTGCGCACCTTCTGACCAAATTCTTTAAGCGGCAGTGTGTGTAGGTATTGTTCTTATCACACCAGTAGAACTGAATATGAGTGAAAAATTACGTGTATCAATTGACGAAATAGTCAATTTCACGACAGTTATGGATCTAGATAAAAAAGGATTACGCAAAAGAAGTTTGAGGAGGACCTGATATAGTGAAACCTTTAGAAGAACCGAAAAACGCTGATGCGTAAGTATTAATCGTGCCCCATAAAGTCAACTAAACTTTAGCTATTATTTGAAGATGAGCTTAAAGGAACTCCGTCACAAAATAGAATGAAATGGAGGCAAATGAAAAAAGGCCTTCAGAATGTGTACCTCAAATGGGTGTTCTGTACGATCACTTGACCTGGCAATCCAACAACTAGAAAAGTTCGGCGTTATTATAGAAGTTGCGATGATGTTCTACAATTGCATACTAATTTCGAGAAGTATAGTAGGCTCGTCACATCAGAGAATTTTCAAATAGTTCCAGGTTGAATACGCTTGAGGTCATTAGGGCTAGATAGCAGAAACGCGTCCGCTATTTCATATGAAGTGCGTTTCGAAACTGCACTCTGGATGCGGAGCGGATTCTATGCCATCAATAGGTGTGAAAAACAAGAAGATATGGATTACTTCCGCATATTCGCCTCTGTTGGTGATTTTCGTTCAACAATGTCAAATATTCTGCTTTCCCAAGAATGCCGAAGGCATATATAGCATAGTATTCAGATACAGAATGGTTTTCTCGGAATTTTGCAGCTGTAACGGCGGAAACTAGACGACGGAAAAACAATGGGGACTTTGATGTTTGATCGTTAGCTTTTGAGAGGTGATCGTGGGACTGCTGCGACAAGGAAGAGGACGAAGGGGGAAGGAGGGCGAACACTGGAGAGCAGGGAATTGATGAGAGAGCATTCGTCCATTCAGGCGCTGCGCGAGCAAGTACACTGAACGTGAACTTATTTGTAAGTACATACGCGCAAAGCTGCTGCTTGAGAATCAGCCTCGTGCTCGTTCTCTAAGGGTACGATGTACTCGGTCAGCAACCGCGAGAGCGATCACATAGTACGAAACGGAAGGAGAGAGTGCTGGCGTGTGAAAGGCGTCATAACTATGGCACGCCTCCTTTTGTGCTCCATTGCTCGTATATAAAACCAATAAATGGACCTAAAGTGCAGTGATGAATAACTAGCGCTTCATACAATCCTATTAAACCTTGAACTGTTCCAGCACTTACAGCCGACTTCAAAGAGCAATGAAACTTGAACAATGTGCAATGCACAATGGGGTTTTCAAAATACGAAGATCAGAGAATAGTTGTCTTTTACAAAAGTCCCCCATAAAATACAATACATATATGTACATAAACTGCCTTTGGGGTCGAAAAATTGCAAAAAAAAGTATTTGCACCTTTTTGTCATAACTCTGAGCGAAATGGTCTATTTAAGAATATGAAGCGATATTCGGAAATTACATCGAGAATTCTCTCTTCTGAAACTCCTCATGACTTTCTTCTTTTGGGAAGCGCATATAGGTGATAAGGCATGCATATATAGCCTAGCTGCCTCATTTTCAGCAGGTTGAAGTGAGGCTTGTCGGGCTTATGATGTCAAAGTCTCCCTATCATTGTTATATTTTGTCATGACCGACCGCTCCGCTGCTTGCTCCGCCGGGACTCATCCGAGCAAGCTGTTCTTTAAGTATTCATTCATCGCTGCTTCAATAGCGAAATCGCGTTTTACGCATGCTTCATGCTGATTGCTTCATGCCTAATTTTGCCTGGATACTTTATTCAAGAATGAGCCATGAGTATTTCAGGAGCACTCGGTGCTGAAATCCTTTTAGATTTTTTGTATGTAGAGGTCACAAAAACGCTTCTTTGGCAATTTGGTGCGCATTGTCTCCATTCTAGGAGCTGCGACCCGATCCAAAACCTGCATCTCGAAAGGTCATTAGCACAAAACATTGGTGGTACCCTGATAACTGTTTTCTCCACTTCAACTTTATACCGGGAGGTCGCTTGACACGAATATGAGGTTCGTTTCTGGTTTCCCGGATGCTTACGGTAGGTTGCGGTAGATAATGACATTATGTATACCTTGGGATACCGCATCTGCCCGGAAAATCGAAAACGAACCTCATGTTTGTGTTCAACACCACTAAAGAACCCCTGGTTATGATCTGATATTGGTGAATATCTTCCAATCACACAGTTTTCTAGCACTAGTCAAAAAGGTGCAAGCTGCTAACGGCTGCAAGCGGAGTGAATTTTGCAGACCAAAAACTGGAAACGACGATGATTCGTGAATATCTATAAAACTGCACCTGCAACGGTATGATGAGCTCATCTGCGCAGATGCAACTTTTTATGTATTCGACCACGTCGTGATCATCTGTCACCCTTCTGTAAAATCATCCATTCGCTTCATGAAATTTTGGCACACACGTAAGCATGTACACTCCACATTGCCTGAAATGGCATAATTGTCGACTCCAGGTTTCCGCGCAAGCTGTTGCACCGAGATTATCAACCAACTAACTAGAGCAAGCTAGCTCAGCATCCTATGGCCTGAAAGCTGTCAAAAACCGACGTCGAAGCATGTTCGTAAGTTGTGCAGGGTGGAATAACACATCGGAAACGTGTTGCGGACATTCAAAAATGTTGGCATGAAGTCTAGATAAATCTGAGAAAGCAGTAATTTTCGGCAAACCAATTCCCGAACAAGGAACGAACAAGGGGTGTCGGGCTATGGCATTCGGGAGAACAAGGGGACGTGCTGATTTGTGGAGAAAAACGGAATGTTCTGCTATGCGAACCTTCTTTTTGATCTGCTGTGGGACGTTCTCTGCTCCTCACTGGTCCGACAGGAACTTAAAAGTTATTCTTGGGAAACTTTTCTGCTCATACTCGGAAATTGACCCGAGCAGTGCGAGCATGTTTGTGAAACAGGAAAACAACACCAGAACTGGCGAAAAACGGCCGATTTCTGCTTTGTTGAAAATGTCTTTCCGTAATGGAACGCAAATGTTTATTTTTGAACAAAAAATGGAAACACTAGTGCCTGCTGTGACAGCTGGGTGAGAAGCAATCGTGGAACTTGACTGAAAAATACAGTCTTCTGATAAACAGAAACAAACCGAGGTGAAGGAGTGAGATCTTAGCACGTGATTGCGTGATTTACTTCAGACAGTCTTACCTACCCGAGTTATTTTATTTGATGACCGGCCGATTCCTGCAAAGCATCCCTAGCTGAGTGGGCGGATGACTCAACGTGTCGGCTAATTGAAGTGATTTTGAAACACTTCCTGAACGCTTTTCTCAGCGCTCTTTGCGCTGTATATCCACTATTTCGGAGCCAAATTTGCTGTTATTTCGCGTGGATGTGAGGAGCGAGGGGAGAGGCAGCAAGAAAATGTGGGACGGAAGGAGACGCAGAATACTCGCACACACGCATGCGACCGATGGAAATTAAATCCACTTCGAAATAGAGGATAAGAAGGGCGAAAGACTTGAGATTCTGCAGTTTCCCATCGGAAACACAGAGTTCCAATTATAATGGAAGTGGCCACAACCTGTGGATATCTAAGGTAGGGTTCTTATGGGGGCAGTTGTTTAACGACATGGACTTCGAGGTGCAAGTCGTATGGGCCAATTTGTGTTGTCACATCGACCACGCTAACTTTAAATGATAAGTTTTTCAAGCTCAGGAATCGTTATTCAAAGGTCTGAGTGCAACTCACAAGGAAGGGCATTCCGGGGTAGGGGACGTCCTGAAAAAAAAACTTATATAGTTGTGGGGAATGGATAGAGTAACATTACTGTATGATGAATTTTCTCTACAGACCTTCCAGAAGACTAGAAAATTGGAAAAACAAGAAGAATTAGTGAACTCATTCTCTACAAGCTGCCACCATGGTCTGCTGGCTTCTAGATCTGACAACCGTCTACCTCAATCTGCTTTATTTGGACCAATATGGAGAAATTTTTTTCTACTTTGTTTTCGCCATACACTCACTCACTCACCCTCGAACTCCAGAGAATCAAGAAAAAACTTCTGCACGATCAAGCCAAGTGTATTAGTTTTGATGAAGGTTTAGCAGATTCATTGAGCAACCGATAGTCGCCTTCTGGAAATAAAAACTGCGGCCATGATAATTTTCAGGAAAGGGCTCATCGCTTTGCTTCTTGCAATGGCTATGCTTGCTCAAAGATGATTCGTAAACGACTTTTATGAGTTTCAAATTCGTGGTTTTCTTGACTTACTTGAGCAAAATAATACAAAACGCTCGCATTACAATATTTCTCTATAAACCCGAAATGCTAGCACAACAAGATAAGAATAATAAATTTTGAAAGAAGTGAGGAAATTCTCATATATACTACGGGTATTCACTCGATTGAAATTGTAAATTCATGGAGATCGGAAAAGGCAAAATAAAATGTGGAAGAAAGACTTTGAAAAACCGATAAACCATCAAATAAGTACAACTTTACTATTGCATTCATGGTGGGAACCGCACCCGTGAACCCAGCATTCCTCCATCGGTTGGTGTTCCACAGCATTATCCTTTCGGTCATCCCTTCTCAAATTTCTTGGCGAATGGAAAGCACAGTCAGCTTGGAAACGGCTTATACCCCACGAATGAGCCGGAATGAAACCGTCAAATCTGGTAAAGGGCAGATTTGTTGCAATTAAATGTGTGCCGAGCACATGAACTCACTCTAGCTCCTCCGATTAGGCAGTTACAGGTAGTTTTGATAGTTTTTTCTCTTTTCTGGAGTATTGCAAGGTCCATAGTGAAAATCCAACATACATTATTGTTACACTATCCTCCCCTAATCTCTCAAAAACTTTTTTCGGGACGTCTCCTACCCTGGAAGAGACGCCCTAGTTAGTTGTGCAAACTTTACTGGCTTTCTGCTCGTGATAGTGCCGGTACTCCCCCCCCCACCACAATGGTTCACAGAACTTTCGAGGAAAAACGTCCTCGAAATTTCTGAGGGGGAAATACGACGACTTTATCTAATATATTGTAGTACATGTATGGCAACGAATCGATAAGAAATTATCATATTGGTTGTAGGATAGATCTGTGAAAAGTGGCTTTGGGGCCACATTACCCTGATGCAACGCTAAGGTAAAAGGTATTTTAAAATGAACGTGATTGCGAGAGCGTTTCGAGGTATGGAGAGGGAAGAAAATGGCAAATGTAGTCAGTGAGGAAACGCCCATTGCTTTGCAGATCTGCGACCACCCGTCTCTACGAGTTACAATTTTAGAGTATCGGAAACAACACACATGTCAGATGATGTCATGAATAACAATTGCTGAAATTAACTCAGCAAGAAATCTGCAGTATGCTGCAGCCATCTTCACGTACAAATACAGTGCGACAAGCCTGTTTTATCATTTCAAGAACTCTCAGTTGTTGAATGTCACTAAATGCTGCGCTGGGATTTCATCAATAGGGTTTAACATCGGCATGGATCGTGAAGAGACTTCGCGTGAACTGTTGAAGGTTGGCGCGAGCTCGGTTCACCAATGTAATAGCGTATGGCACCGAATTTGCGTCAATCTTCAACAGTGAACGCGAAGACTCTTCACGACCCAAGCCGACGTTACATGCTTGTCGGCATCTTTCGCATTACAAACCACACTACAGCTGCTCAGGGACCAAATCTGAGATGTCTGTGTTGTGTTATCTGTGAAGTGGACCCAGGCGCCAGCGCGCCGTTCATCGTATGGCGCAGCGCGAATTGGCGCGTCGTAAGAACTATATCCACTGGGGATAGAAAAGGTTTTTCAATGCGATCCATGGCGAAAAATGTATTATCACCGCGTCCGATGTTTCCCAAATTAAGCAAATACATAAGCTTAGGCTTTGGTAGTGAACAATGAAGCCATGAAACAATTCGAGTAAACATGATACGAAGGGATTCTATTTCATCCTTATACTTAATTCAGAACTAATTCGCCTATTTTTCGAGTTTTTCAGTTTTGTCCTTCAGCGAACTAATAGATTCTACAAGGTCGATGTGTGGAATCTACTTACTTTCCAACTTCATTTGTTTTCACATAGAGCAAGCTGTTTTAACGAGTAACTTTTTCCGGACGTCAACGCAGATAAGCAAGCCGTTCCCTGGCGAGAAATCCAATTCGGCGATCTCGCGATCTCAGAATCAAACCTTTCTCACACGTATGTCACTTTATAATGATGAGAGGGCTCAAATGCAGGATAGGTGGGGTTAGCGTCGAAGAACAGTTCCGCACCCACGTCAAAAATCGATAACTTGGGCTTCTAGCCTCTTGTGAAAATCCGGGGGGGGGTAGTTCACATTCACGTAGGATTTGTGGAGTCCCAGTTTGAGTATAAAATTTTGCCTTCGGTGCGAGAGCTTACCGAATACAATACGAATCAATTCAATAATCTTCCATACTTCGTGGTTTCGAACCTTTGAACGCTTCCCTCCTTTTACAAAATGGGGGATTCGAGGGGCTTCCGCTCCCCGCCCGGTGCAACTTCATATTTGGCAGTGGTTGACGACAGAATACGGACGTACCCTCATAATAGGCAACTCACTACAAAAAACAACTGATAGTGTTTCTTCGGGAACAACAACACAATACCTCCCCTCCTTTCTATATGACTTCTGATAGGAGGTTAACGTGAAACTGCTACATTTAGAAATGCGTTTTTCCGTGAAATGGCAAGCCAAAATGCTACTACTGTGCACAGTAAATATTATTCCTACGACGCGCCAATGCACGCTGCGGGATACGACGAACGGCGCGCTAGCGCTTGTTAAAACACCTGCCAGGTGCGAGCTCTTAGTTACTCCGAATGAGCGAGATATAGGTAGAAGCCACACTGGGGTGCCCACATGAAGAAGCCACTTCGGCACGCCTCTTTTACGATCTTTCGAGCTCAATTGTGGCCAGATGAGCGATGGTTTCCGATCAGGGATGTGCGGAATTTTCTGTTTTATGCCACTTTTTGGCCATTTTTTTCTGTTTTCTGTAAAAATAGGCAAAAATCGGACAGAAAACAGAAAAAAACATGTACCGCGATTTGCAGCAGGATTTTCATAGAAAAAAGTGACCGGATTCATTGAAGCTAAGCCGATAGGGTGAGGGTGTACTTCACCCAGGCTCTCTGCAGTTGTACAAGGTTAGACACTTTTACCAGGCCGTCCAATATTTCCTGTCCGAAAATTTTCAAAATTCTATAATTTTCCTTAGAAGTGTTATAATATCAGGCAAAAGTAAGAACCTTCTAGAAGGTTCTCCAAAGTTCTACGCTAGGGGTATATAAGGCGCAGTTGCCGCGTCTAGCTACCAGTACAAGCTAAAATGGACCAAAGTCGAATTCGTACGTTCGTGTACTACGAGTGTCTGCTGGACAACGACACGGGCACCGCGGTCGCCAACAGTGTCCCAACGCACAGTCCGCCGCTGGTTCAATCGTTTCGAGAGCGGCGACACAAGCCTCAAGAACAGGGAGCATAGCGGGAGGCGTTCTACGGTGGATGATGACGAAGTCCGTCGCTGTATCGAAGGAGAAGCCGGAAACCACCACCCGTGAACTGGCGACGACGCTCGGCTGCAGCAAGTCCACCATCCACAATCGACTCAACTTACTCGGCTACCACAAAGTTCTGGCCCGTTGGATCCCCCACCGTCTGACGGACGCCAACAAGCAGAGCCGCGTGGCCGTCTGCAAGTCCCTCCACCTTCGTCCGCATAGCAAGGAGTTTCTCGAGAACCTGGTCACTGAAAGATGAGAGCTGGGTCCTCTACGACAACGTCGCTTGCCATGCCGTCTGGATCCCGCGCGGAGAAGAGCCGCCGACGACGCCGAAAGCCGACCTGCACCCGCTGAAGATCATGCTCTGCTGCTGGTGGGACACCAAGGGCATGCTGTACTTCGAGCTGCTCCCGCAAGGCAGGACGGTCACCGCCTTTGTCTACACCGATCAGCTCGAGAAACTAGCCGCCGCCATCCGAGAAAAGCGTCCCCGACGGGCCTCGGTCCACCTGCTGCACGACAACGCGCGCCCCCACGTGGCGAAGGAGACCCAGCAGAAGTTGGCGGCGCTCGGCTGGGAGACGGTTGCTCATCCGCCGTATTTTTCGGACCTCGCCCCCTCCGACTACCACTTGCTCCGCCCGCTGAAGCACCATTTGGCCGGAAGAAAATTCACCAACTACGACAACCTCAAATCCGACATCGCGGACTTCTTCGAGTCGCAGCCCCGGAGTTCTGGGCGAAGTGCATCGGCGACCTGCCCAATCGATGGGCCATTGTTGTGGATAACTGTGGTGATTATATTGTTGATTAGACTTGTTTTTCAATAAAGTTGAAAAAAATTAAAAATGGTGAAATTTTCGGACAAGAATTATTGCACAACTTGGTATCACGCTGTAGTGGTTATCCATTAGGGCACGTGTGGGGTGGTGGGAGGAAGCGGTGCTGTTCGCTGTACACGGTCGGGTTCGATCCTCGCCAAGGTGAATCAAACCAACCAACCTTCTGGGATCCTTCAATTTGGAACAGATTTATGTAGGGAGATGAAGGCACTCATTGGGAAGTCGGCTGGCCCCCGCATCCACTAAATAAGCACGAAACCCATTCCTCTGAAAAAAATGCGCAGCGTCGGTGCCGGCAAAGTACCGCGATCCTCGACCGTGCCGCGATAGTTCCGCGAAGGCTCCGTGATCAGAATTCTGCTGCCGTGCCTTGAGCCTCGACATCGCGGCGATAGTACCGCAGCAGCTCAGCGTTAGAACCGTGCCGGCTCCGCGAGGATGCAGCAGCGAACCCGCGTGGAGTATGACCGCAAGGGCAAATTTTTGTTCTTACAACTAGACCCCCTCTAGTTGTCCTATAATTCTTGAATAACTTTATATCAGACACTCTCCGGAAGCCGCTGCGGCGTTATTGCGAAGCCGAAGCGGTACTGTCGGGTCGTCGCTATGGCAACGCGGTAGCGCCGCCGCGGCTCCGCGACAGTGCCGCTTCGGCGCCTGCACGCGCCAAAGCGGCACAATCGCGGAGCCGCAGCGGCAATTTCTCTCAGAGTCAAGCCTCTTCGACTACCCGCTCCCCAGCGGACCCGCTTTGGTAGAGCGGGGTAATGTTGGCCCCAACTGCACCATGCACGTAAAACTCTGAAAACGTGTTTTAATCTACTGCAACGCAGATGGCTTAGAATTCAGTTAAGGTGAAGCGCCAAGAAATTGATGGTGAGCCCACGAGGCAGATGATAATTTTGCCACAGAGGTACGAGAGGCTCTCAACGGTGGAGCGAACGGCGCGTCAGGTCATTTATTCTCTGAGGCGGCGTTCAGAGTTTTCGCGGCGCGACGCGATGGCACATGTCAGCGCGACGCGAAAATCGCGTCGCGCGGATATCAAGGTGTGAACGGCGCGCGAACGCGAAGCGACTACGCGCAATTGCGTAAAATCCGCAATTTTCCGTACCCAATATAAAACTAATCAATATTTGATCTTATTCTGTCTATTTGAGTGTAATGTACCTTTTTCATCTTTTATCTGTATTATTATGGCTTATGTTCCTTTTCGTCGCGACAACTTGCTTCTTAAATGACGAAACAATCAAAAATACATCGGGAGCAAATAATGCTTAGAATTTTTTTGGAGTTGATGGTACAGAATAGGGAGGTTTCGGTGAAATGAGACCTAATTATGCTTGTCGTTTGTAAACCGTAAAAAAACTTTATAGCTCGTCAACTCTGAAACTATCACCCTCACCACACTGTCCTTAAATATGCAGACAAAATTGTTTGCAGTATCATCTGAGAACAATACGATAACCCATGACAATTTCAATCAACCTAGTCTTTGAAAAGGCTTGAAAAGATTAAAAACGCCTCTTGAGTCCCCGATAATGGAAGAAAAAATGATGACAATCGCTCAGCGGCCTTCGCGTCGCGTTGCATTGCAACGCGACGTGATGGTCGCGGAGCGATTATAATTTGCGCGTCAAATTCGATGTATCGCGCCTCTTCACAGTGAACACCTAGCGACGACGCGACGCGACGTCGCTTGATCGATACGTAGGCTAATCATAACGTCGCGTCGCGCCGCGAATGAACTCTAGACGCCGCCTAACGGCACAGATGCGCGGTACGGGCGTGACTTTCGGCTCTGAGGAGTAGTACAGTGTTCAAACCAGCAGTTATCCCGCTAAAAGTGTCAAAATATGTACACTCAGGAACGGAAAGCTCGCTGCAGCTTCAATACGTACTCCTTGTACTAATAAATAATCGAGCTTTTATGGCCTGGTGAAATGACGGTTCGATGAATATTTGTCACCTCATCGCACTCATAATCTGCAATTCTTGAGCGTCTATACTTTTTGCTCTGGCCAACTGTAAGGCTCTGAAAATTCAATGAAGGAAGCATAGATCACTCAAAAAATGTATAAAAAAGTTCAATGTTTTGAAAATTTTCGTTTAGCGCACGCTGAACACGCTTTATTGATTTTTGAAAATTTTCTGTTTTCTGTCAAACTAGATTTTTTGTTTTCTGTTTTCTCTTTCCAAAAATATTTTTTTCCGCATATACCTGTTTCCGATCAATGGCCTCGTTCTTCCTTTCATTCTAAGCCTCTCTCTTTGTTCAAGTCAGCACGCATTCATCGGTTGCCAATGACGGAAGTTACAAGCCTCGAACAACTTGCCCACCATGCTTCAGCAGCTCAATTTTCGAGTAGCCATGACTCCGTTCCCAGGGATCTTCAAACGATTCCAAAACATTATTGAAATCAGCATGGGACCATTCTCAAGATACGCACAAAAACAGAAAACCGACTCTAAGGTTGGGCTGCGCCTTTGATTGCATTTCGGAACAGTCGTGGAGGGTGATAAGACAGAAAAGAATCGTTTTGAAGCTAGATTAGATTATTCGAAAGGCATTTATTTACATGACCACTTCACAGGTCTCATGATTTCCCCCAAAATTAGCAGAAAGCTGATCAAACGCCGACGTACTATTAATTCGCCATCAAACATTATGAATCCAAAATCGCGGAATGCTCGGGCTGGGTCGGGGGTTTATAAAAAAGTTAGCGGGCTGTGTGAGCAAATCTTAGTTCGTGAGCACAGAAGGAGTCAGTCTCATCTTCTGACAATTTCTCTTGACAACGCGGCTACAATCTGAACGGTTCGAAGCACGAACTTTCGTCTACGAACCCAGATGTTTCCAGTTTTCTCAACAGCTTCCTACCCTGCGGAACAAGGTGTTGTAGAATGAAAGAAATCGAAAATTCCAGTATCTCGGAAGTTTATGGCCCAGAAAAGTCCAGATTTTCTCAAAATGGGCCGAAAAATTCCAGAGACGTAGAGCCCCGCAAACTAGACCAGAATTTCATCTAACTCTGGTATCTCACCGAGAAGACACGCATTTTTGGGGTCTTATTAAATCTTGTTTCTCTTGCTGCTCTCACTGTATTAATGATGCGAGGTATGTACATACATTGGGTCGAGTAGGAAAACGTTCTTCGCTGGCATGAGTTTAGAAGTTTACTTTTCTGAATATTGCACTCCGAAAGGAGGATATCGATGACGTGGATGCCCCCCTAATCACCAAAAGTGCATTTGCAGTGTAATTCGGTTCTGCGTCCGATTGAATGATCGGAAATTTATCCAATAGTGTGTTTCTTGATCATTAGTTTTTCTTACTCAAAATGGAATCTCTAATCTCCCGTTCTGATCAGGATTGAGTGATCGTTGTCTGCATCTCGAATGTCTACCGTAGCCTGATAAAATCTGAAGCTAAAAACCAAAACAGAAAGTTTCCCATAGTCTACAGAGCCGCAGAAAACTACTATTGTTGAAAAAGAATAAGCAAACGGTTGGAAATAACGAATCCATGGAAGGAAAGTTCTAATCGGAACAGAAAAATTACGGCAGGTTTGTAACCGAGTGTTCAGAGTGATGCGAAAATTTGGTTCTAATGTTTGTATCACAGCTGCAAAAAAGGCTCGATTATTTCCCGATTGGAGAACTCGTTAGCGATCGGGCTCGGAATAATAACTATGCGTGAGGTCCAGGAAAATTGGCACACATATAGGCCTTTCGCCAAATCTAGTCGATCGAATGGCCATCACGCGATCATTTGCGGCGGTCGTGCGGCATCCGCGACACCACCGGTTGACGAAAATCACGAGCCAAGATCTGCTGCTGCAGCCCTTCCAAACACTCGAAAAAATTGTCGAAAAGCATATGTGTAGCTGTATTGAAACTTTAACGGACGCGTACAGTTTACAGCTTTTAGGCCTAAGATTTACCTCCTCACAGAGCCTGCGGCTCAGCGAAGACAACGAGAGGCCCGCGATTTGTTCAAATTGGAATTTGACCAATATCATACCTATCGCTGAGGGCAGTGACTGGCTCTGCGGTGCAGTGCATGACAGATGGGATCGTCGCGACACGGCTGCCCGTAATCAGCCACTTTCCATGAAGGGATCTGTACGATTTCGTACAAGAAAACTATACGCGTCACCATGGCAGATTTCAGTCCAGAATATTCCAAACGATTGCAGACCTAATGTTAGCTATTATTACTCATGGAAATACGTACCTGAAAGACTCTAATACCTGAAATTAATCAGTTCAAGTTAGCTTTTCTGTGCACCAGACACTGCGTGTGAAGTCGTATCTATACTTGTAGGAACTAGTAAAGCATTACGTGCAGACTGCAAGCGGTTGAGAGAGCGAGTGTGTGTGTGTGTGCAATGATCGTCCAGCGATCACGCCAGCAAAAACATCTGGCCGTCGTCGTCGTCACTGAGAAAAGCAACCATAGCGAAAATATTGCTGGCTGAGCGTCGCGTTTTCGTCGTCGTTCGTTGTTGATGCCATGCTCTCCTCCTATTGCGATACACACACACACACATGCAGAGACCACCCAGCCTAGATCTATACTACGACTAGACGATACTAGTTCAGTGAGCAAATATGCAGGAAAACGCGCGTGGAAGTTCAGGGAAAAGACCAAGTCCGTGTTGGATGGAGGCATGTGGTTACAGTGCATCTTTTAGAAAACACATCTGCCGTATTTGCCACGTTCGACCTTCATTAATCTCGGCATGGTAGATTCACTCGCTATGTAAGACCATATGAGGGTGTTTGGCAGGCTTCCTCTGAGAGAATCCCCCGCGATCGTTCGCGGATAGAATCCCCTCGGTTTCTGGTATGGGCCGAGAGGATACTATAGCATGGGGCGAGATTCTGCCAGTCTTAAACCGAGAGCGTACCGAGTTCGTTCATCGATGCTCCCACCATGCTCAATCGCGGATCCACGAGGAATCGAGCCCGGGGCTGTCGCGGAATGATCGCGAGATTCTACTAGTTCCAACATGAGGGCGAATCGCGTCAAGACATCTATGTATTTGGAGTGTAAAATAGTGGAACAGCGATTAAGTGAGCCCTGAACTATCGCGGGACGATCGCCATATTCGGCCAGTCTAGACCCCTGATCGTACCGCATCCACGCCCTATCGGTGTTTCAGCTTAACGGGTGTTGCCTATCAGATAGACGCGGAGCTATGAGGTATTGCTCGTGCCGCATTTCGCGCTGCTTTACAAATCTGCACAGCATGAGAGCTCGGAACCGCGGGAAAACGATCCCGGTACTATCGCGGATCGCGAGGCCACCGCGGTACTAGCGCGGTAAACTGGGTAAAGATCGCGGAATCATCACGGTACGAGCACGAGAAAGTCAACGGATAGGCCGATTGGGTAACTATCCCGGAACGGACGCGGATGGCGGGAGTAGGGGGACACGGTGCTAGCGCGGAAGATTTTCTCAGAGTCAGTCTGCACACTTAAGGCTCTGACGAAGGCGTGATTGCCGAAACGTTGGCCGAATAAAGCTGAAAATTATCGGTCTACTGCTCAAGAATACATCTACGACTTCTGCCGTAGTACATCTGTATAACAGAATTCGCCGAGAATCACTCAGACTGTTAGCACTTGCACCATGACTCGATGTTGCTAGTTTATTGAACAATCAGCATGAGTTTAGTCCAGAAGTTTAAGGAGAAAATCCAATCTCTCCATCATAGTGTGAGACACCTATCCAAATCCATTTTGACTTTTTGAGCCCAGGAGTCCGTAACGTTTCAAGCAATAATCTCATATTAAAGGCAGCATACATGCTCGCAAAACTGGAGTTAAAACTACAGTATTGGAGCTATATTGAGCCACCAGAATATGCAGTCTCCGCCCACTTTATTTACACTCTTCTCATCTCGACATAGATCCTCAAAGGCACAGTCCAAGCTCAAGGACAAAATCCGAGATTTCCAAATAATTGTGAAGTAGACCCACCCTAGATAACACCTGCCAAGTGCGAACTCTCAAATCCTCCGAATAAGAGAGATATAGAAGGAAGCCACCCTGGGGCGCCCACATCGGGAAGCCACTTTGGCAAGCCCCTTTTACGATCTTTCGAGCTCAACAGCGGCGAGATGAGCGATGGCATCCAATCACTAGCCCCGTTCTTCCCTTCATTCTCAACTCCTCTCCTTGTTCAGGTCGGTTCGCTTACATCGGTTGCAAATGACGGAAGTTACAAGCCTCGGACAACTCGTCCACCATGCTTCCACAGCCCACTGTTTGAGGAGCCATAACTCCGTTTCTAGGGGGTCCTGTTCGATTCCAGAGACATCATTGGAATCAGCGAGGGACTGTTCTCAAAATATGCAGAAAAACAGAAAAGCGATTCTGAGGTTGGACTGTGCCTTCAAAGTCATTGCTCAAAATCGGGAATTTTGGGCTTTGATGCTTCTAACGATGTTACCGCCCTAATCCAGCCCATACATCGTCGCTAGCTTCGT
The DNA here is from genome assembly GCA_029168955.1 of Aplectana chamaeleonis. Lineage (NCBI taxonomy): Eukaryota > Metazoa > Nematoda > Chromadorea > Rhabditida > Cosmocercidae > Aplectana > Aplectana chamaeleonis. The sequence goes on along the minus strand of JAPDOI010000847.1, from coordinate 85,587 downwards.
CACTTCAGTGTGTGGCCCCCACCAGAGCTGATCGTTCGACTGGCAAGGAAACTTTTATTAGCCAAAGTGGCCATTTCGAATGAAACGTACTTCTCTAAATCCATTTTTTGACGTAAAGTCTGAATATGCCCTCCGCAGCTGCCTAAAATCACTCTGAAAAAAAGTTATAGGCATTTTTTTACGATTTTCGGACCATTTGTACTAGAGAATGCCAATCGAATAAAAGTTTTCGAATATTCGAATAAACGAACTATTCGGAAAAACTTACTTCTCCTATTATCCGATTAAACGAATTATTCGAAAATCTGGCTTTTCGAATAATCGAATAAACGAATGATTCGAAAATTTGACTTCTACTACCAACTTAGCACTACCAACTTTCTTGACCTTTTTGTATAGATCAAAGCTTATATAGATCAAAGCTATGCCAATGTACTCCCACGAAAAAGACATTTCGCATTACATCATAAAAGTATTCAAACCAACATTTATCACTGTCTATGAGTAGTTGTTAAACGATACGATTAAAGCCTCTGGAATCCGTGCTGCAATCCTGATTTTGGCAGGGGAGGGAAACCCCGGGTGTTGCTCAAATTTAGTGTGGCACGGTAATATGGGCTGGGCCAAGTGCATTCAGCCATAGTGACCCCCCACCGCTAACATAGAACCCAGTTTGGTTGGAGACATTTCACCTCTGGACCGCAAAAATGGACATGTTCCGGAGACTCTGCTTGCTATTTTTCTGAAATTATTCGTTTATTCGGCCGGATATTCTAATATTGGGCCGTTCGAACATTCGAATAAACGAATTATTAGAAAAATTGACTTTTCCGAATATTCGAATAAATGCATTACTCGAAAAATTGACTTCTGCGAATATTCGAGTAAACGAATAACTCAAAAAATTGACTTTTCCGAATATTCGATTATTCGCTTATACGGCCGAATATTCGTTTTCCGAATATTCGTTGACATACTCTAATTTGAATCCTTCAAAAAGCGAAGTAACCTTTCGAAAATTGGGAAACCGACCTTATAATCGTGTTCAGCGCCCAAAACAACCCTCCGTGGACGAAGTTGCGGATGAAAGCACACTTTCCGAACTTTGTCCAGGCTGAGAGCGATTCAGACTTGAACGGATTTTCGATTGAGCGCTTACTTATTTACATCAATTGCGGGGTTCAGCACACATTCTACGGCGTCCTGCACACCCCTTCTGAGGTCCTGCTGTGGTTCCATGACGTCCTGCACACCCCTACTGGGGTCCTGCACACTCCTACTGAGGTCCTGCATACATTCTACGACATCCTGCACACCCTTACTGGGGTCCTGCACACGTTCCATGATGTCCTGCACACTCCTACTGAGGTTCTGCACACCTTCCGTGATTTTCTGCACACTCCTATGAGGTCCTGCACGCACTCTACGACGTCCTGCTCATCCCTACTAGGGTCCTGCACACGTTCCATGATGTCCACCATGCTTTCTCCGCTTAGTTTTAGGCGGTTTTCGAGAGACCATTCTTTTGTTTCCAGGATTGTTTTTTTACGATTCCACAGGTATCACTGGAATCGCCGTGGGACCGTCATCAAGTTAAGCATAAAAAGGATTCTGAGTTTTGACCGCGCCTTTAGCATCTAAAGCCGTCAACAAAATTTTCTCGTGATAGTGGTATAAATATATCTAGAGAAGATATGCTGTGGAGGGTATGGTTTCTGGCGGCTGTTAAAGGCACGCTCCAACCTCGAAATCGTTTTTCTGGTTCTCTGCCTATCTTGAAAACGGTTCACACTGATTCCAAGGATAGCTCTGGAATTGTACTAAACCTTCTGGGAACGGAGTTATGGCTCCTTAAAATTGCGTGAAATAGAACGGCGAAAGCATGGCGAACAAGTTGTCCGAGGAGTGAAACTTTCGCTCAGCTCTATTGATCGAAACCCATTGCTCATCTTACCGGGAGAAAGTGTGCGGGACAGAAATGGGAGTGCCCAGAACGCCATAGAAAGTGTGCGGAACCCAAGTGGGAGTGCGCAGGACGCCGTAGAAAGTGTGTGGGACCCATATGGGAGTGTGCCGGACGCCGTAGAAAGTGTGTCGGACCCAAATGGGAGTGCGCCGGACGCCGTAGAAAGTGTGCGGGACAGAAATGGGAGTGCTCAGAACGCCATAGAAAGTGTGCGGAACCCAAGTGGGAGTGCGCAGGACGCCGTAGAAAGTGTGTGGGACCCATATGGGAGTGTGCCGGACGCCATAGAAAGTGTGTGGGACCTAAGTGGGAGTGCGCCGACGCCGTAGAAAGTGTGCGGGACAGAAATGGGAGTGCCCAGAACGCCATAGAAAGTGTGCGGAACCCAAGTGGGAGTGCGCAGGACGCCGTAGAAAGTGTGTGGGACCCATATGGGAGTGTGCCGGACGCCGTAGAAAGTGTGTGGGACCTAAGTGGGAGTGCGCAGGACGCCGTAGAAAGTGTGCGGAACCCAAGTGGGAGTGCGCAGGACGCCGTAGGAAGTGTGTGGGACCCATACGGGAGTGTGCCGAACGCCGTAGGAAGTATGTTGGACCCGAGTGCAAGTACGCCGGACGCCGTAAAAAGTGTGTGGGACCTAAGTGGGAGTGCGCCGAACGCCGTAGGAAGTGTGTCGGACCTAAGTGGGAGTGCGCCGGACGCCGTAGAAAGTGTGCGGGACAGAAATGGGAGTGCCCAGAACGCCATAGAAAGTGTGCGGAACCCAAGTGGGAGTGCGCAGGACGCCGTAGAAAGTGTGTGGGACCCATATGGGAGTGTGCCGGACGCCGTAGAAAGTGTGTCGGACCCAAATGGGAGTGCGCCGGACGCCGTAGAAAGTGTGCGGGACAGAAATGGGAGTGCTCAGAACGCCATAGAAAGTGTGCGGAACCCAAGTGGGAGTGCGCAGGACGCCGTAGAAAGTGTGTGGGACCCATATGGGAGTGTGCCGGACGCCGTAGAAAGTGTATGGGACCTAAGTGGGAGTGCGCAGAACGCCGTAGAAAGTGTGCGGGACAGAAATGGGAGTGCCCAGAACGCCATAGAAAGTGTGCGGAACCCAAGTGGGACTGCGCAGGACGCCGTAGATAGTGTGTGGGACAGTGCTCAGGACGCCGTAAAAGGTTTGTGAGACCCAAGTGGGAGTGCGCAGGTTGCCTTAGAAAGTGTGCGGGACCTAAGTGGGAGTGCGCAGGACGCCGTAGAAAGTGTGCGGAACCCAAGTGGGAGTGCGCAGGACGCCGTAGAAAGTGTGTGGGACTTAATTGGGAGTATGCCGGACGATGTAGAAAGTGTGCGGGACCCAAGTGGGAGTGCGAAGGACGCCTTAGAAAGTGTGTGGGACCCATATGGGAGTGTGCCGGACGCCGTAGAAAGTGTGTGGGACCTAAGTGGGAGTGCGCAGGACGCCGTAGAAAGTGTGTGGGACCCATATGGGAGTGCCCACTGTTTGAGGAGCCATAACTCCGTTTCTAGGGGGTCCTGTTCGATTCCAGAGACATCATTGGAATCAGCGAGGGACTGTTCTCAAAATATGCAGAAAAACAGAAAAGCGATTCTGAGGTTGGACTGTGCCTTCAAAGTCATTGCTCAAAATCGGGAATTTTGGGCTTTGATGCTTCTAACGATGTTACCGCCCTAATCCAGCCCATACATCGTCGCTAGCTTCGTCACTTCAGTGTGTGGCCCCCACCAGAGCTGATCGTTCGACTGGCAAGGAAACTTTTATTAGCCAAAGTGGCCATTTCGAATGAAACGTACTTCTCTAAATCCATTTTTGACGTAAAGTCTGAATATGCCCTCCGTGGCCACTCTGAAAAAAGTTATAGGCATTTTTTAACGATTTTCGGACCATTTGTACTCGAGAATACCAATCGAATAAAAGTTTTCGAATATTCGAATAAACGAACTATTCGGAAAAATTGACTTCTCCGATTATCCGAATAAACGAATTATTCGAAAATTTGGCTTTTCGAATAATCGAAAAAACGAATGATTCAAAAATTTGACTTCTACTACCAACTTAGCACTACCAACTTTCTTGACCTTTTTGTATAGATCAAAGCTTATATAGATCAAAGCTATGCCAATGTACTCCCACGAAAAAGACATTTCGCATTACATCATAAAAGTATTCAAACCAACATTTATCACTGTCTATGAGTAGTTGTTAAACGATACGATTAAAGCCTCTGGAATCCGTGCTGCAATCCTGATTTTGGCAGGGGAGGGAAACCCCGGGTGTTGCTCAAATTTAGTGTGGCACGGTAATATGGGCTGGGCCAAGTGCATTCAGCCATAGTGACCCCCCACCGCTAACATAGAACCCTCTCCATTTTGTTCCTCTGATTCATCTCTAAAATTCCTTCCAAGGTCCTGGGCGTTGTTTAGAGTAGGCTGGGTTATAAAAAGTTCGTTTTTTAGCTTTTGAAACATTTTTCTAAAAACAAATCGTTTTCGAAGAATCTATCCGCCTTCGGGTGCTGTGTTATGGTACGAAAAATTATAGATGTTTCTTTTGCAGAAGAAATCACTCATTATAGTCGGCCTTGCGTTATGTCAGAGCTACTCCAGGCTGTGTTTAGCGTCATTCTAAAACGTCGCCGCGTCAATTCGACGCAGCTCGATTATACATCGTAGTGGCGCGATTTTGTGGCAGCAACAGCGGCACGCCGCGCCGCCCCACTTATTGCCAGGTAGCGCTCCGCGGCGGAAAAGTATAAACGACCCTAACTTCCGTTTTTGCTGAAAAGAGTTTGGAAACGTTGTTCGGAAGAGAACTCTCAAATTGTTTTGCACAAGGGTTAAAGTATCAACCTCGATGGGAGGGGGCCGCACCGGATCTAAAGCTGGAGGAGGGCCGCACCTCTCACGGGCCGATCGCACCGCTACGCCTTACCCTGCGCTATCAGCCTTCGCCGGAGCCTGGAAATTGAAAAACATTCAATAAACTACTCGATCAAAGCGCTATTTCATTCTGCAGATCTCATACACTAAGTAACCAGACCACCCACGAAGCAACATATGCAACGGAAAAATAGGCCAACCTTGGACTGTGAGCTGAGACGCTCAACAAGTTACCCTCAGATGGAAACAAACGGAGAGGAATGAGCCAATGCTAGGACTAACACTGATAGCCTTATATACAGCACTACCTTGAGGTAATTAGTCGCCACGGGCAGTACCTTGCGGTAATTAGTTAGCCTTATATACAGCACTACCTTGAGGTAATTAGTCGCCACGGGCAGTACCTTGCAGGTAATTAGTGCTGTATATAAGGCTATCAGTGTTAGTCCCTAGCATTGGCCTATTCCTTATCCGTTTGTTTCAATCTGAGGATGACTTGTTGAGCGTCTCGGCTCACAGTCTAAGGTTGGTCTATTTTTTCCGTTGCGTATGTTGCTTCGTGGGTGGTCTGGTTACTTTAGTGGATGAGATGTGTAGAATGAAATAGCGCTTGATCGAGTAGTTTCTTGAATGTTTCCCGATTTCCAGGCTCCGAAGAAGGCGATAACGCCGAAACGTTAGCCGAATAAACTGTACTATACTCGGTTTTCAAGCTACAGAAGGACCCTGTTTTATAGGATGCCTTGCCAAATAACACTGAGTCGACTTTGAGGTCTCGATTCTCCTGTGCATCGTTAGTTTTCTGTTTCGGAGGTAGATTTATTTCCGTGCGTCTGCGCGCGTATGCTGGGTCTCCTTCTCCCAATTTTTCTCGCTGTCTCTACCCTCGCACCGCACAAGCGAGCAAAGGAACCTAAATTTGGCTTCGAAGCGGAAGGTAGATGGACGGTGGTTCAACGTTGTTCCCCCTAGGTCGTCAGTAGCTCGGCTTCGGTCGTCCATAAGCCAGCCGAGGCCACGCTCGACCGGATGCTGCAAAGGTGTCAGTGGTGATATTAATCCAACTTTGATCTTCTTCTTCTTCTGCAGCCACAGAGAGGGCCCTGTCATAGGTTGAGGAATTGGGCCTCCAGCGTAGGATTCGTCCAAAGATCTATTGTCGTTAACGATGTCGCTCTTCTCGGGCAGTTGAAAAGGTGAGCAGTCGTATGCCCTTTATGACCACAATATGGGCTGCTATCGATCTTATGTAAATAAGACATAAGCATGGGGGAGTGCCCACAGCGCAACGAGGCAAGGGTGCACCTGGCACGCCTACCGAGTTCCATCTCGGTTTCGCTGACCTCAGGCGGCACGACTCCCAGAATAGAGTTTGCGGCGGCCGTCCAACGTTGGGCAAGGGGTAGGGGTGTGCAGGACGTCGTAGAATGTGTGCAGGACCGTAGTAGGAGTGGACAGGACATCATGGGACGTGTGCAGGACCCCAGTAGGGGTGTGCAGGACGTCGTAGAATGTGTGCAGGGCCTCAGTAGGAGTGTGCAGGACATCATGGAACGTGTGCAAGACCTTAGTAGGAGCGTGCAGGACATCATGGGACCTGTGCAGGACCTCAGTAGGAGTGTGCAGGACATCATGGAACGTGTGCCGGACCGGAAGAGGAGCGGACAGGAGATCATGGGACGTGTGCAGGACCACATTAGGGTGTGCAGGAAGTCGTAGAATGTGTACAAGACCTCAGTAGGAGTGTGCAGGACATCATGGAACGTGTGCAAGACCTTAGTGGGAGTGTGCAGGACATCATGGGACCTGTGCAGGACCTCAGTAGGAGTGTGCAGGACATCATGGAACGTGTGCAGGACCGTAGTAGGAGTGGACAGGACATCATGGGACGTGTGCAGGACCCCAGTAGGGGTGTGCAGGACGTCGTAGAATGTGTGCAGGACCTCAGTAGGAGTGTGCAGGACATCATGGAACGTGTGCAAGACCTTAGGTGGAGTGTGCAGGACATCATGGGACCTGTGCAGGACCTCAGTAGGAGTGTGCAGGACATCATGGAACGTATAGTGACCCCCCACCGCTAACATAGAACCCAGTTTGGTTGGAGACATTTCACCTCTGGACCGCAAAAATGGACATGTTCCGGAGACTCTGCTTGCTATTTTTCTGAAATTATTCGTTTATTCGGCCGGATATTCTAATATTGGGCCGTTCGAACATTCGAATAAACGAATTATTAGAAAAATTGACTTTTCCGAATATTCGAATAAATGCATTACTCGAAAAATTGACTTCTGCGAATATTCGAGTAAACGAATAACTCAAAAAATTGACTTTTCCGAATATTCGATTATTCCCTTATTCGGCCGAATATTCGTTTTCCGAATATTCGTTGACATACTCTAATTTGAATCCTTCAAAAAGCGAAGTAACCTTTCGAAAATTGGGAAACCGACCTTATAATCGTGTTCAGCGCCCAAAACAACCCTCCGTGGACGAAGTTGCGGATGAAAGCACACTTCCGAACTTTGTCCAGACTGAGAGCGATTCAGACTTGAACGGATTTTCGATTGAGCGCTTACTTATTTACATCAATTGCGGGGTTCAGAAAGCGTTGAAGAAAAGAATTCCAGATTTGACTTGGAGTTTTCCTAAGGGGGTTATTTGGAGTGCACAAATGCACTCTCGGTGTTTCAGCCAAACGGTTGTTGCCTATCAGATCAACACTAAGCTATAAGGTATTGCCCGTGCCGCATTTCGCGCTGCTTTACACATCTGCACATCATGAGAGCGCGGGTCCAGGGAGAACAATCACGGTATCATCGCGGATCGCGAGGGCACCACGGTACTAGTGCGGTAAACTAGGTAACGATCGCGGTACCATCATGGTACGAGCACGAGAATGACAACGGATGGGTTGATTGGGCAACTATCAAGGAACGCACGCGGAACGCGGGATGAGGAGGAGACGAACACGCTACAATCGCGGATCGCGGGATGATCTTTCAAGGAGTCTTAACTCCGTTCGAAAGTGGTCTTGGAAGATTTCGGAGATAATATTGTGATCAGGGAGTGGCACTCTCCAAGATAAGCATGAAATCTGAAGAATAATTTTCTGGGTGCACTGTGCCTTTAACCCATTCACGACCACGTGTCCCACCGGTGGGACACGCGTTGCCTACCACTTCGAACCGCGTGTCCCACCGGTGGGCCACCATTTTCAAAAATCGATTTCTCCGTCACAAGAAACTACCTTCGAGCCTACATATGATCAATATATTGACCTACCCAATACTTGAATAAAAACCTCGCGGTCCATCAGTAGGTCAAGTGCAACAACATATCTAGACTTTCATAAAATCAGGTGCGCTGAAGTAGAGGAAAAAACGGCTGTAAAATTACTTCAAAAGCACCTTATAATTTCTTTTGTCGTCTATTGCTAGTTTTTAGGTTACTTTGTAGGAACCTATCGTTTGAAACACGATTCCTTTTCTAAAACCGTCGCAGCTCAGTTGACCCCGTTTTGGTTTTGAATAATTGTTTCTTGATAAAGAAAACGTCTCGGAAGCTCAAACTCTGATACTGTCCGACCCTCGTTGATAGCTACAATATAGACACAAAAAAGGGAAAGCAACCACCCGTGGGACGCTATTCAAGCCAGCGTGTCCCACCGGTGGGACACGTTATACGGTGACGCAATATTGCACGCTGTCCGAACGTGCAGCCACCCGAAATTAGGCGTGGTCGTGAATGGGTTAAGAGAAGAAATCTGGGATTTGTAAGTAATGTACCCATAAAATCAAGTAAACCCACCCTATATAACACCTGCCAAGTTCGAGCTCTCAATTCCTCCGAATAAACGATATATAGGAAGACGCTTCTCTGGCGCGCCCACAGCAAGGAGCCACTTCGCCTTGTCTCTTTAGATGACACTCACTGGCTCAACACTGGCAAGATGGGCGATGATTTTCGATCGAAAGCCCCGTTCATCCAATCATTCTCAGCCTCTCTCTCTTCATTTCGGTCCGCTCCCATACAGTCACACCAAATCATTGTGATACTTTGAATTCCACATCAAAGGTTGCCGCAAACTCAGTGCCATATGCTATAACACAGGTGCACCGAGTTTGCGCCAACCTTAAATGGGAAACACCAGGTATCGCTAGGATCCATGCCGACTGCAGATCAATGTCGGTTGCGAGTGAAGAAAATTACAAGCCTCGGACATTTCGCCCACTATGACTTCGTCGCTCAATTATAGGCAATCTTTGAGTGGCCAAAACTCCGTTCCCAGGGGATTTTGTACGATTTCAAAAAGATAATTGGAATCAGCGTGGAACTGTATTCAAGATAAGAAGACAATCTCCAAAGACATTATCAGAGTGTACCGTGGCTTCAGAGATTTGTTATGACTTTACGAGGAAAATCGCTTTAGCGTTATCCAGAGTAAACAAAATCAGGTGCCACGCGAGTAAGCCCATGACATTGAGTGATAATAGAAACTGTGAGTAACTCAAGCTGCAGCCTAGTTATCAAAATGACATGAACTCGTTTCCGCGTTTCGAGGACGAGCACGATAGGCTGTGATAGGATGTTGTCCGTATATTAAAGGCAGTGTTCGCGAAGAAAATCGTTTTTCTGTTTTTCCACCTATCTTGAAAGCGGTCCCATGCTGATTCCAATGATGTCTCTGAGATAGTTCAAGACCTTCTGGGAACGGAGTTATGGTCCCTCAAAGACAGAACTAAGGAAACATGGTGGACGAGTTGTCCGAGGCTTGTAACTTCCGTCTTTTGCAGCCGATCCATGCGAGCTGACCTGAATAAAGAGAGAAGCTGAGAATGAAGGGAAGAACGGGGCTAATGATTGGAAATCATCGCTCATCTCATGATCTCGAGCATTCATTTGTTCACGTCGGTGGGCGTGTGATGCGCTTTTGGGGTTTGCCTTGCGCTCGAAGTGGCAACTTCGGGCTTTTTTGGGGCTGTTTCTGGCTCGTTTTCATGCGTTCTTTCAACGTCAACGTTACAGTGTGCCCCTCCACTACCCATTCCTAGTGGAAACTGAAACACATTCTTTATCGTGAACACTGCCTTTAACGAAACTCCGTTATACCCAGTAGTCCCAGCAGGATTATCATCATGCTACATGCTGCAGCAGCGGTTAGTTGCAAGTGCGAAGCAGAATTTCGCTAGCGTCCACACCTTGCGAGAGCGCGCGATTACGTAAAATAGATGATCATCCTGGGCATATGATTTGCTAGCCGCTCTCGTCTGCTTGTCCTTGCGCGCCCACGTCCGCGCGCCAACGTCCGCTCGCTCACGTCCGCTCCAGAATTGAACGAGCAAGTTTCAAGTCTAGTGCCCCATCCCAGAAGCAGGGAGCATCAAACATGTTTCAGAACTATAGCCTTCGTTACCCATTATTCCACAAGGGCCATCACAATCCGTTGGAAATGATCAGTCTACGCGCCGACTCGATCGATTGATCACCCGGTCAAACGTTGTCAATCGAACCTACACGATGCAGGGGGTGTTTTCCAGTGTAACGTTGGCGGGCATCCTTCAACGTTTAGGAGCGTTGAGCGGCGAGCAGCAGCGGAAACGCACGCTTTCGTCACGTATGGACGCTGCCTCAAGCGCGCTCTCGTTAGCTTGCGCCCGTTTCGATAGATAAACAACAAATTTTAGCATTTCATGCTTATTGCTACATCATTAGAGCATTAACACTCAAACCTACGCCGAAACGAATGCCCTCGCGTATCCCATAGTTCCACCACGGCCGTCACAAACAGTAGTAAATTAGCAGCTGAGTCGAATCGACTGATCGATCTCTAGGTCGAACGTTATTAATCGAATCACCATGGGGCAGGAGGTGTCCGCACATGTCCTTTTGAGCACCGGGCACCCATCAGCGATGGAGAGCGTTGAGGAGCGCGCAACAGCGACAGCGCGCGTCCGCGCGAAGTAAGGACGCTGACGCAGTGCTGTGACCGACCAAGCGGCCCCAACAGAAAACACATATACCCTGTCCCAAACGATATGGCAAGCCTAGAGTCCAAAGAAGCAGCGTGCCGCCCTCTGCGTCTCTGACATCATCAGTGACCTGAAGCACCTAGATCGATGTTAAAGTTGTCTGAGACACTATAGAGACTGCAACCAAACATTAAAGGGAAACAGTGGCCTCAGACAAGTCAAAACAGCTCGGTTGTATCGAGTTTACGGTGAAATCGACGGGTTAGACTACTCTGTGCGCTTCGACTGTTATCCATATCCTGAAAAACTTTCCCTGCCACGTGAAGAACAAAATATGTATCGAGAGTAAATATCACGAGCATTTCAAGAGAAAAGAACGCAAACGAGCAATGCAGTATGTAGGAAAATGAAGTAAGAAAGTTAAAAACCGTCCAAAAATACGAGAATGTCAGAGACGCAGAGGGCGGCGCGCTGCTTCTTTGGACTCTAGGCTTGCCATCTCGTTTGGGACAGGGTATACATTTCAAACGTTGATCGAATTTCACGTTTAGAAGGACTTTTATTCGATTTTTTTTTGTTTGAATTAATGTGCGCCTTTCCTCTTGACGAGCAGTATGCAGGATGATGGATTCAAGAAATTTTCTGAATCATGTAACAATATATAAAAGTTTTTTTTCTATAGATTTTCAAGGAAGAACTGTGTGCTACTTAACGGAGCGCATATAGAAATATGGAAATACGTGATAATTTCGTAGTGCTCCATATCTTTATTTTCAAATAGATTGAGTGAATTGAGCTAATTGATTACAGAGATTGCTTAGTGAATAGTCTAATATAACGCGATAGCTAACAACCTTTCAAAATAAATAGCTACAGCGTCACTTAGGCTTTAATCGCATTTAATTCAATGAAAAAAGTGTTCATTGACTGATAATGTTTGAAGGCAGTGTTCACGATGAAAAAAGTGTTTGAAATTCCCCTAGGAATGGGCAGTGGAGGGACACTCTGTAACGTTAACGGTGAAAGAACGCATGAAAACAAGCCAGGAAGAGCCCCAAAAGAGCCCGAAGTTGTCACTTTGAGCGCAAGGCAAACCCCAAGAGCGCATTGCCAACCCACCTATGTGAACGAATGAAAGCTTGAAATCGTGAGATGAGCGATGGTTTCCGAAGATTGGCCGCGTTCTTCCCTTCATTCTCGACTTCTCTCTTTACTCAGGTCAGCTCGCATACATCGGATGCAAAAGACGGCAGTTACAAGCCTCGGAAAACTCGTCCTTCTCTAGCTCAATTTTTGAGGGACCATAACTCCGTTCCCAGGAGGTTGGGAACGATTTCAGAAACATCGTTGAAATCAGCCGTTTGGGTCCGTTTTCAAGACAGGCCGAAAAACGGAAAAACGATTTTCATCGTGGAAACTTCCTTTAATCGCCACAAAAACTTTAATAAAATTGCTTCCAAGAAAAGCAGGTACACACACGTAGTATAAAGGGCAAACGCGAAGCTTTTCGTCGGCTCGGTGTTTTTTGCCGAAGTCATAGTCTGTGCGTTGTATAAAAAACGCCCCCCACGAAGACGGCTCTGCGATTTACCGACCCGGCGCACAAGCCCGCGCCCACTGTACCTTCACATCTTTCTATAGAAATAAACAGGACGAATGAAGAAAATTTGCAGTCATATCTTGCTGAACTGATAAACATTCCTTAGCGGTTCTATGTACACTTTGATTTGCTACGTGGTCACCCCATGAAGTCTAGTCTAGTAAAGGCACCGGGTCGCGGTGGCCGCTCGTTGTTCGCGACCAGAAGCCTGCTGATTGGCGGCACCATGAACGCCGGGCAGATCGCCTCAAATGAACTCGTACAACTTGCCAATTTAGAGGTATTGCAGGGACTCCATATATAGTGCACAAAGTGTGCCACCGAATCGCTACCGTATACAGGGTTATCCGTTCAAAAGCCCTTTCAAAATTCTATCCACTTAGTGTTAGTGTTCACAATAAATTTCGTTTTCAGTGTGATGATGCTGGAGGAAATAGGGACGAGGAAATCACCTGAAGACGGACCACAAATAATAAAAACGAATGCAAAGTGAAGATTTCGTTAGCCCAGTACGCCTGTTTAGCCCGCCCTACCCCATTTTCTGAAGAGCTTGTGGCGGACGATTTCGATGGCTAATCGATAAGCGACTCCGCCACGTCCAGCCTGATCGATTCTCGCAAGTTTGCGCGCGCTTGCGGAAACTCCGTCTCTTAACTAATCGTTAACTCACGACCAAAATACCCCATTTCAGAGTCGAACTCGAATGCGATATTCATCATGATCACTGCGTTCAGGCACAGTCGCCAAGGCAAGCGGTTACCGGAATACGTATCAGCAAATGGTTCCGAGCTCCTCGACGTAATCCACCATGGAATCTTTTTGATCACAACATGAAAATGCACCATTTTTTGGGGATTGTTACAGTAGAGGGTTTCTGAATAAGGGAGCAATATATCAGCTCAAGCACAAATTGGTCCTGCCAAGAAATTTCTTCTTTTTCTGAGATTAGGTTTACTAACCAAGAAGATCGAACTAAGCAGATAAAAATAGCTCGTGAAAATTATAATGTTACTTGTAGAAAAATGTGTTCGTGACTGAAACCGAGTCTCTGATCTCAAACAGTTATGAAATCGGAAATTTGTGCCGCGGTAGTTCTTAGATGTCGCTATACGCACCCTAAACAGTAATCTTTGGAAAAACTGAAAGCAGATCTCATAAATGTGGTCAGCGCCTTTAGTAACACCATTGGACGAATGTTGAACAAATTGCATCTGAAATCCGAAGAAATTTGATAATGACTGTCATTCCACAACCACTGTACAATACAGTTTTGCACTCATAACACCCTTCGAGATCAAGGACTTGGCCTAAGCCTCGCTTCTCAGCGAATTCTGGGATGATTATATGGACGCGCTACTTAATGAGTCCTTATTTGACTTTCAGGGATCATGTAGAGTTTGCGTAATCAATTAAGTCTGGTGAATGGACGCGGCTGCGACGGTATATCGCCCAATGCGATTGAAACTCTGTTGACCGGTGATGCCGTCAAAACCGCTTGGCCAGCCGCCTGGTCCATGCGTTAGACTAGATATAATACGGGAGCCATATATGTATTTGTCGGTGACTCATAACTATTCCTTATTTGGATTCTGTGAGCTAGACATGTACCGCCAGAGTTGTCACATCGAGATTTAAAAGGTGTTATGTTTTTTGTTATTGGCTTTAGAGTCCAATCTAATGGGTGATTTTTGATATTTTAGTCCGGCCGGCGCGAACAGAAAATCTGGCCAGCGCGAAATCTCAATTCGTTCAATTGAGTGAGAGAGATCGCCCACGCTCCTAAAAAGAGCAAATGGTCTACGACCACCAAGATTTAGATTCTACGGACGAGACGAGCGCTGAATTTCGATCAAGATTTACAGTCTTCCATATGTTATCGGTCTAGCTTTTTATTTCAGTCTGCTCCAGCGCGATCGCTGCAAATGACAAGATGATACAGACCCGAGACAACTCGTACATCTCGATAGGGAGACTCTGTCAGTGTCTTTTCAAACTTCCAAATCCCGAATAGGAAATCATATAAGGGAAAGACGCCTATGTGGACCTCAAAGACAAAGTGAGCAACAAAGAACCGCGGCAGCACACTGGTTAGAGATTAGAGTCGGGACGGATCCTAGTGATGCTTTGCATTCCTTGTTGAATATTGGCGAAATCTCGGTGTGTATATGTTATAGCATTCGGGCACCAAGCTTGCGCGACCGCACAATGAGCGACCCAAACTATCAGTATGGTCCATGCCGACTGTAGTTGATGAAATATACGCCGATAGAAGAATAAGAGCAGGTCATGTAGCTCGTCTTACAGACAACCGTTGGACATTACGAACAGGGTTCGGCGCGGGTGTGGGCCCCCACACGGGGCGTCTGAGCTCCGGAGGGGTGGAAGCGGGGGGTCTGATATTTGGACGAAGACCATTTGAACCAACGTGTTTTGATTAAAAACCTTTAGGGGATGTTTTTAACGTAGCTTTCAAATTTAGATTGCAATTTAACTAAAAAGCTGATTTAAAGGTAGTGTTCACGATAAACTTCCCTTCGGATATCTCCACGGCTTACGGAAGGTCTGGTACCCTATATAGCAAGACATGCTTAAAAAGGACGCGAAAGTCGCGTTTTCGAGCCAAAATTAGCCCTTCCTTATTTACGTTGTTTTTTTTTGAGCGCGGAGATATTGACCGCTAGAAGGGTGATACCTATCAGTGCAATGAAGCGATCAGCTCACTTATCAGCCCCCCTTCACTTAATCATTCCTCATCATCCGAGTCTTCATTTGTTCCTTTCGAGGGGCGGATTTGGGGCCCGGGGCGTGTCTGGGGCACCAAAACGCTTGTTTGCCGCCGTTATTTTGCCGCTCCTGGCTCGTTTTCTACCGTTCTTTCGACACTGGGAGCCTAGGATCCTTCTCGCCTATCATTTCACTGTAAAAAGTCAACGAGGATGATCATCGTAAACGCTGCCTTTAACGGATTTACGAGTTCAATTAGGAAGTTTAGGGTGAAGAAAAGTTCTTCTCAGTATAATATTCCATACATATGAATCCTCCATGTAAAAAGTCCAAAGCAGTTTGACCACTAAATGCTAAATGATTTCTGAAAATGATTTCTATGAGTCACGAGAGTTGATATTTGAGTTGAGCGGGGTCGATTCGCCCTATATACTGACTTTCGCCATCTCAGGTGAGCGCTGAAGACCGCTACACTACATATACGGGATCACACCATTCTCAGATGTGGTCCCGCCGGAAGTCGATAACTCTGAAAACTAGGAGTCATGAGAGTAGGATATTTGAGTCCAGCGTGGTCGATTTACCCTGGTTTCAAAGTTTCACCATATCAGATGAACGCTGAAGACCGTTACATAGTCAGCGGGAGACGACGAAAAAATCGTCGAAGTCCCCGACCAAAAAATAAGGGTTTCAAAACAGCTGTAACTTAAGTTCCAAATTAGGGACCCGGAAAAAATCCTAGCTTTAAGATATTACACTCTGACCCCTACCGTATAAGACCACCCGCACACCTGGAGAAGGCCTTTGAAAAAAAATTTCCCAGGTGTGGGTTCTGCAACATTTTTCGCGTTTTCTCAGTACTTAGGTGAGGGTCCAGCTGTGGGCTCTCAGTGCATTTTAAAGAAGAACCCACACCTAGTAAATTTTCTTCAAAAACTTTCTCCAGGAAGGCGGAAGGTTCAAAACGGTAGAGTACAGTCTAGTTTCTTGAAGCCAAGATTTTCTTATATAACTCTTACAGCACTTAACCTATGACGCTTCAAAAAAAAACTACTTTTTTAAGGACATCCGATTTTTTTCATCGTCTCCCGCTATCTACATATGTAGCGGTCTTCGGCGTTCCTCTGAGATGGTCAAAACAAGTCATAAGGGTGAGTCGAACACTCTGGACTTAAATATCCTACTCTCGTAACTCCTAGTTTTCAAAATTATCGATTTCCGGCGAGACCACACCTGAGAAAGGTGTGAGCCCTTGTACTGCAGCGGTCTTCTACGACCATCTGAAATGGTGAAAGTTTGTATCTAGGGTGAATCGGCCACGCTGGACTCCAATATCATACTCACATGACTCCTAGTTTTCAAAATTGTCGACTTCCGGCGGGACCACACCTGAGAAAGGTGTGGGCCCATACAGTGTAGCGCCCTTCAGCGTCTATGTATCCCAGACGGTCAAAGTTGGTATACTTTGTAAATCAAACACGCTTGACTCGAATATCCTACTCTCGTGACTAGCCAATGAATATGGACTTCCGGCGGTACCGAACCCTCTTTCAAACATCCGCATTTTATTACACAGCAAAAACTGTTACCAGTTACATACACTTTCGCACTTTCAGCTCCTGTCTACATAAATGCAATAAGCGCTGTTTGAGCTCTCGTCCTCTCAAACACCCAAATTTTTTTGCAAAGCATTGGCTTCGAGCTGTCAATTTTAGTTTTTTAACCATTTGACAATTTTATACTTACCATTAAAATACGACAAGAGAAATTTTACTGCAGTAAAACGTAGAGGTTGGTAAACCTGCTGGATAAACTGCATGAACACATCAGCTCTCTGTGGGATGGGAGAAAATGGTCAAAAATTGACCTACTAACGTTCCTGGGGAGTCTGAGCAAAATTGCTATTAGAGGGGGGGGTCTGAGCAGAACTGGCCGACCCACACCTCGTGCAGTACCTTGATCACGGATCACCAGTTAGATCAGGAGAGGCCGCGAAAACCGGTGGGGAGACCGCACAAGAGATGAGATGAGCCCATGGTACGGTTATTTGGTCAGAAATGGGAACGGGTAGCCCAGGGCAGAACGCTATGGTTTTCAGTAGACTTGCACACTCATCTGGGCTGGGATTCATGAACGCAGCCGGCTAGGTTTGGGTTTGGTTAGGGCAGCAACCCCAGCGGTAGCCGAACCGCGAACCGGCATTCACAACCGCCCCATCGCGGTTGGGTGGCTAACCATTCCGCGGCCACGTACTTGCCACTCAATTGACGCCGAGAATCTCGATTAGAGAAAATCAATTTGGCACTCGGGTCGTTTTTTCCCTAACCCGTCACTGTATTTATTGCACATGATTGCTAATTTTGTTTGCTTTTTGAATTCTTATTTTTGTCCTCTTGTGCTTTACCTTCTTCAATGGATCGCAGGCATTTGAAGGGATCTTCCTCAACTTGCAGATGTTTTTTTCCATTTTTAAGTTTTTCATTTTTTCCTTTTTTTAACAAATCCTTTTTGGTTTTTCAAAAGTACATAAAGTGGTGCTGCTTTCTCACGATGAGCCGCAAACCTGCTGGTGAAATTTCAACCCCCAATTCAGCTTTTTTCTCGCATTACTAGCCTTTCCAGCTTCTTTTTTTTTCGAAGCGCCCCTCTAATTTTTTTGTGTGTTTCACATGGCTTGTGTTGCTGCAGGGATCATCATCGTCCTCTCGATGAGTTTTTGGCTTCAAGTTCTCCGTTCGTCGTTTGAGTTCCGAGTTTTTTTCCATCTCTTTTTTTTGTCTAAGAGTCCCTTTTCTGTTTTTTTTTCTCTTTGTCATTCTCACACAGGCTTACTGTCGCTCACAACAGGAGAAAACCGAAACGACTCCTTAGAAAAATCATATGAAAAAGCTCAAAATGCAAAGGAAAAACAGAGGTTCGAACTAGAAACATCGAGAAAACCCAAGCTGATCACAGAACCATGTAAAAAACATTAACATTTGAAATCCAAGTGGGCGCTTCGGAAAAAAAGTAGAAGAAAACGTTGTAAATGCGAAAAAACAAAATCATGCATCACAGTTCACCGGTGTTATCTATCGGACTCATTCATGAATTTGGGCCAGGAAAAATGGAAAGAGGTTTTCAGCGCGAACGATGCCTTTAAATATGGATGATTCCTAAAATGCAGACAAAAAGCAGATCGAAACGCATAGACAGACAATCAATCAATTATTATTTGATTCAAACGCGGCCAATGAACTGCTCAGATAAAAACAGCCCAGTTCCCGCCGGCCAAGTCGGGCTAGTCGACTTCGCGCGGCTCCAATTTTGTGGGCGTGGCACAGCGCCCCACATCCCGCGGAGAGAGAGAGGTTTTACCGTCTTCCCGCGGGGTGTCGGCCGGCAGTCGGCTATTCCTGGGGGTTATCGAACACTCACTCATCTATTCTCACTTTGATATCATCATTGCACCACCCACTAGAGTGGAGCCAATGAACAACAGCTGAGCAGAGAACGCTGTGTTGAGACTCTTTCCAAAACCCGCGCTGTGTGCGACGCTGGCCTTGGGCAGGTGAGCTACTGTCCGTTGATGTCATCAACGAATGGAAAGTCTGCAAAAGCCAGTGAGTGTAGCAAGCACCCCCGTGAAAGCTACTCCTTACTTGTCAAGAGCAGTTCAAGATGTCATCCCGAGAAGCGGAATTTTAAAATTTTGTTTGAACAGACCTTTACTTGCAGGGTGATTGTTAAATATGCCGCAAACTGTTTTCGGACTGTTTTCTGTCAGTCATCCGATTAGCCGTAAGGCGGTGGCAGCAGGGCCACAGAGTGCTTGATCACTGTGTACGGGCAGTCAACGAAACGGCGCTGCCGACTGCTCGCGACCGTTCTATTGGCCTCTGCGGGAGGGGTAACGGGACGTCGGCTAGTGGTACCGCGGGAAGTGTGATGTCTCTATCTGAGTGATGGTCGTATGACAAACAATGAAACAACCTTATTCTTTCCAGTCGGAACAGAAAGTGGAAACATCAAAGACAAGCGGTTTTCCATCCCGCATTTTCCAACTTCACCTTCGCCTTCTGCTCATACACATACACACGGAGGCGAACTTTGTTCACATGGTGTTCATCGGACAATGACAGTAAACAACGTGCCCTGAGGTTTGTTCAAAGAACAGTTTTTCTTCATTGATTAATGCATCACGGGTGAAGAGGACATAAATTCCGTTTGATTTCTTACGAATTGTTCTCAGCGTTCTCGAAACAGATGCTATATTTCATTATTGAAGACTGTGGCTTCTCATTGACATCACAACCACGCGCTCTCCAACTGACGTGCAAAACAGGAAATTCTTCTGAGGGTGGAGGTCATTTTCTAAAAATAACCCTGCGTGGGATAATGCCCCTTCCATCCGTGATTGTTCGTGCCAATTGAAACAGCCCTTGTGTTGCCTACGAAACACATTGACACCAGAGGGGAAGACATTGTGATTTATCCTGAAATTTACGTATTCCATCCAAGCATGAAATTCATCACGACTGACTCGTTGGGAAAATAGGATCGAGTTTCCGTGACCCCTGAACTTTGTGTTGGTCTAATAGAATGAAGGTAAGCATAGGAGAATATCGAACTTTCTCGGACCACCTTTCAGGTCAAAACTCATGATTGTAAGTGCAGTATATGTGAAGAGGAACGCTCGTTTGTCACAGGACATCTCTGGCAAAAATGGTTAAATCTCATTTCGCAGCGACATTCACACGGTCAGCCGCGGCAACGAGCATGACCACATTGAAAGTGCTCGTTGTGGGACGTCCTTTCTATCACAATTATTCTCGAGCAACGCATCGTAACAACGAATGTCTGCTGTGTCACGCACCTACAGGTGTCGGTGGCAGGTTGAGCGATATTGAACAGCTAGCGCACGGAAGGCGAAAATGGGCGGGCAAGCTCCGAACACTCCCCCCCCCAAGTTCCGAGTGATGGCTCCTCAACAACAACCCATTGTCATGCCACGCCCAGCTTGCTCAATCCGGATTCCGTAAGCTTTCGAGAGATCACATTTTAAATTTGGGCGAATTCTGTGACGATAAGTCCTGTCCAAAACATCTCACGAAGGTGATCTTTTCAATTGACCATATACATTGTTCAATTTTCGCACTTTTCAAATTAGAATGTCGGAGAAGAACAACGCAAGCACTCGCAGCATATTGCCCGTTATATTCCACACATTTAAGGCCCTGTCCCATGACCTTCGGCAGTTATAAATCACGCCTAAACGCTCGCCGATCAGTCAGATCGGTCTGATCTGGCTAAAAAAGCGTTCTACGCAGCCGACGACGCCCGCGAGTGCGTGAGATTATGGAGGTAAATTTCAATCCGATAAGGAGTGCATGCTGAGGTACACTCACAATTCGCTAAAAAACTTTCTGAGAACAAACTTTCTTCGTTTTTCCTGAGAAAGATGTCTTACATTTGAGATAGTTGTATACGTACAAATATGTACAGCCTTCTCAATCGGTGCGTTAAGGTTGGCTTGACAAGGCTGAGTATTCTGCAGGGTATGAATGCATTCATAGTTCAAAGGCACTGTTCGCGATAAACTTCATCCTCGAATTTTTCATGAAAAACGCTTCTCGTGGCTCTCAGAAGCAGAACCGCGTCGAAAAAACGGGACCTCAAGCTACCTAGGAGTCGCAAAACGGCTTAGAAAAGTGGGCAAACCCCGCCGCTGTGGGCAAGTCCGGCCCCTTTCCGCCCCTCGACGTGAACAAAGGAACACTCGAGATCGTGAGTTGAGCGATGGTTTCCGATCAAAAGTTCCGTTCTTCCCTTAATTCTCAACTTCTCTCTCTACTCAGGTCAGCTCGCATACATTGGCTGCAAAAGACGGAAGTTACAAGCCTCGGAAAACTCGTCCACCATGCTTCCCTAACTCAACTTTTGAGGGACCATAACTCCATTCCCAGGTCTTGTACGATTCCAGAAGCATCATTGGAATCAGAATGGGACCGGTTTCAAGATAGGCAAAAAAAAAAACAGAAAAGCGATTTTTATCGCGAACAGTGTCTTTAACATCGGAAAACACGCTACCCGATTTGATATCCTAATCATAATCAATAAAAACGATAGAAAAATTGACAAATACCGGTATTTTAGCATTGTTTGCAAATTATTGGAAACAACCACAATGCGCTTCCAGATACATATTTACTGTCTTAATACCGTAAGCCTATTTGCCGTGGTCTGATGTGAGTATGATGAACGCTGCATGTAGAATAAATGTGTAAGATGAAGCCTGACAGGGTTTTCGACAATATTACACACACCACAAAGGAAAAATCCTAGCATTTGGATCAACTAACAAAATACTTTCACCTGCAAAATCCATTTTGTTTTGGCTACGTTCGGCGCTACAGAAAACAGCTTTTAACACATGGAAAGCATACCCCAAACCCTCTTTTTGTGGCTCGCTGAAGCATTGCATTGGACTTTCAATTGTTACCCTCTTCCGCACCTCGTGCAGTCCATGTCTTTTCTTCAGCTTGTAAGAACACAGACTGAGCTTTTCGTTGACCAATTTCTGGGAGTTTTTTTCAAAGGATTTGTATGAGGAGACGGTTCACTAATGCCGTTCCCTTCAATTATGATTAACTATTTTTACCGGAGCGATAAGGTTCTAGTAGCGTAGTAGGTAACGTGCGGTTTCATACATGAGCAATAAGGATTAGCAATAAGAATTAGCAATAAGGAGAGGTCGTCTGGAAGCTCACTAAATTCCTCCACAGAAAGTTAGTAGCGCAGGCTGCAGATCATCATTGGGAGACTACAACAGACTCCGTGTTATGTTGTCAACATGTTGTCATATGGGAAAATGACAATGGGATGTATAGGATTCGAGCTCGAAGATCACGACTGTCTAGCCAAATGTTGAACAGCATTCACAAGTTTTATTGTGAAGTTGTCCAACAAAATTAGTGATGGCGACGGTTGGTAGATAACGATTCACAACATTGGAACACGCTTACCTCTAAGAAATAACAATATGAAGTATTTAGCTATCTGGATTTGATTTCTACCAGAGCACGGTTCTTATAATGAATCGCGAGAGCTCTAGAACTACTAATTCTTGCTTTCGCTACTACATGGCCAATCATGGTTTATAAGTTCTCTGCTATGGAAACAGGGGGGCAGAAATCTTCCTGGAATTTTTCAGTTGGCGTGAGATGTGCCTGTCACTTGTGAATCACGTAATACATATACCCACCCACTCCAAGAGCGAAAAGCTTCATTAGACCAAGGACAATAAGTTGAAGCACAAAAGTTACACTTACCCTTTTTTGTGGCAGACACTTGGGCCGAAAATTGGTTGAAAGCATGCACCAGAGCTATTTTCAACGCATGCAAGGCGGCGCACCGTTTTCCGGCATTTTTTTAGAGCAGGGTGGATGAAGCCAAAATTTTATTGAGTCCAAGTCAGACGAGTTCTGCGGCCAAATATCTTCACCTCAGAATCTCGGAAACAAATTCACGAAACAGGAGTTGTCGAATTGGCCAAATGTACCGGTGCCCACACCTTCTACAATGAATATCCTTTTGTTCGAGTCTTTTTCCCAACAGCTGGTGATGGCACTGACGATTATGGAGCTGATATGTGGTAAGAAACTTCTACTCTGCCTATGCGTAGCTAGATGCCTCCGAGGGCGCGGCCTGTAACGCCGCCCCATTCCATGTAGCAAGAATTTCCGGACTTCAGCTACGATAGCTAAAACCCGCATATTCTTGTGTCGCAGGTACAAGGGCGATAATTCGGGCTATATTCGATACATAGATCTCTTTGACGCTAGACCCATATAATACCGCTCGTAGGATTTGGTCAGAAAGCGAGCGAGGTCGGGATTTTGCGTCTTTTTGGTCTTTTTTGTATAACTCGTTTCAAAGTCAACTTTGAGCGAAACTAGGGAGATATTCGTGATCCTTGCGTTGAGGGCTACCCAACGGTGCAGCCTTTGTGGTGATTACGTTGAGTACTACAGAAGTTTCGTAATCACCCAGGTTTGTGATTACGGTACCATGATGGATGGTGCGCTACCGTCTCCGCCTGCGTTTCCCCGTGTCTACCGTATATTGAGAGCTGGTTGATTGCGAAATTTTCATGGTTCTCAACGAAATCCTTACAATAGCTACACCATTGGATAGCCCTCCACGCCTGGATTATGAATATCTCCCTAGTTTCGCTCAAATTTGACTTTGAAGCGAGTTATACCAAAAAGACGAAAAAGACGCGAAAACCCGACCTCGCTCGATTTCTGACCAAATCCTATGAGCGATATATTCTCGCTATAATTTTGAAGCGAGAATCTACGGATTTAACGACAGCCGTGTTGAAACACAATCTAAAACCCGCGCTGGCTACGCGAAACGCAGGGATGGTGATCGTACAGTGTTGGTCCAGTCAACGCACGGAGTGATTTCTTGACACTATGTGGCTGGTCGTGGCAGGTGACCCCGCGTCGCTCTCTGGAAGACCTCGCTAAGGATAATTTTGACCGTTGGGATGCTGCAGGCCTTGGGCGAAAACGGCGATGCGGTCGATCGCAGCTGGGATCGCCTTTCTAGTACGGATCAGAACTGGGTGGGTCGATCGACCGAGTGCTGTAACGAGAATTGCGTAGAATATGTAGGT
Organism: Aplectana chamaeleonis; assembly: GCA_029168955.1. Classification (NCBI taxonomy): domain Eukaryota; kingdom Metazoa; phylum Nematoda; class Chromadorea; order Rhabditida; family Cosmocercidae; genus Aplectana; species Aplectana chamaeleonis. The sequence continues at coordinate 61,777 of JAPDOI010000847.1, read as the reverse complement.
GCTGTAGCTAAAATTTTACCAACTGATGCTAAACCTTCCGTAATATACGTAAATTCTCGTGCCAAAATTAGGCTCGATGCCTCCAGAACCCCGGGCATCTCCGGTTTCCGTGTGAGGCATCTAGCTACGCGCTGGCAGAGTATATGCCGAAGAGGATCTACAAAGACTGGCGTATGCGACCTGCGACAACCAAACGAGGCATATGACGACATTATTCCAACAGATTTTTTTGCGTGCCATTTGGAACAGTTGCTGTACCGATATGTAGATGGGTTTCTTTTCGTGGTTCTCGTGAAGCTTTTGGTTTTCGAAGTGAGTCGATTTCTTGATTCAGAGGTGATTTTATCACCTGAACGCTACCTAAAAAATGCAACAACTTTTTAGCCACCCTGTGCTGTGATTCTTGATTGGCTACAATAAATACGCAAGTAAACCCTGTAAAGTATTTATAATTTAGTATAGGGTAAATAAAGGGATTGTTTACACTTCGTACTTGGGAATGGTGGCGGCTCTATAAAAGGTCGAAACAACGTATGGCTCAGTTTGTGTTTTCCTGCCTACTAGTGAAGATCAATAAATCTTCCGCGACCACCAACTGCGAATACACAACAAATAGAAAGCTTGTGCTTCCTATACGAATGGCATTTTCCCTTCAGCAAAGCTGAGTCATTAGACACGTACAAGAACAGGAGTTAGAGATTTTCGCGACTAAAAAAGGAGTGCTTTCATCATGCATCAAATCAATGCCGCAGATGAGTCAACCAGGCCAGGGCACAGATGCTCTCCATTCGTTTCAGTGCAGGCCACTTGGAGAGACTTTTCCCCAGGCGTAGCCGCAGAAATCCCGTGAAGCAAAATGTGGTGCGCGCCAAGCGCGCACCAGATTTGGCTTTGAATGGGCCCAGCGCGTCACCGCTTTTTTTCGAAACCTCAGTTCAGAGTGAACGTAGAAATTAGCTTAGCTCAATTGCATTGAAAATAGCGTAAAAAGCTGGTATCACCACCCAAACATGGTTTGGAATGGTTGCCTGATGTTCGAGGAAAATGTGAAAAACCGCCCGTTTTTGATGTTAATCTCCTTTTTTTCAGACGGCGTTCACGATCTTGTTGGTGCATTTAAAATTAAGCTAGGAAGCTCAATTTTGGAAATGAGGCTGGAAATGGGAGCAGGTCACTCCTATTCCAATTTGAACTTTATAACTTTGCTTTGAACAAAACTTCAAAATCCTGGGTGTACATTCTAAGTTAGCCTTGGAGCACGAAAACTGCGTGGGCACGTTACAGATGTAGAGAACAGGGTATGTGGGTAAATCTGCAGCCAATCAACACACGTCGTTGGGGTAAGTACTGGACTTGTCAGAAATCTTAGTCATGACACGTCATCAATCGATAATCAACATTATCGATTTTCGTAACTGATACTTACGTAACTGACGCAAATGCGAAGATGGGACTTGATCAGGAATCCGAAGTACTCGGTAAATTGTTCTACCCAGTGAAGCAAACATCGGACTATAGCTATCGCCTTATAGATCTGAGTGTAAAGGAGAGGTCTGATTATTGCATCGACATTCAAGAGGAATCATCGCCACCATCAGATTACGTGGCAGGGACCAACCCAGCTATCTCCAGAAGAGCAGCGGAGGCGGAAGAGGACAACTTTGAAACTACAGCTTGACTATGTCCTGACGAGGAATATTCCAGTATCGGACATTCGAAGATCTAGAGCTGTGTGGGATGTCGCATTCGATTCGGATCACCGTCCTGTTCTGTTGAACTTCACTGCGAGGATTCATAAGAGGAAGCGAGGGGCTCAGCCTCTCCAGAGGATTGACATGACAAGTCTCAGAGATGAAGAGTGCAGAAGGAATTTCCGACAACGCGTTTCTATTCACATCGGAGTACGGACTAAGAAGAAACTTTGCGACGCGGATTCTTTTGTCAAGTGCATCCAGGACGCTTCGAAAGAGGCACTCCCGGTTGTACAGACTAAGAAGAAGTTCGCCTACGTCTCAGAAGAAACAACATCTACCTACAACAGAGTATGTGCTCTCCGAACTGCAGGAAACTTCGTGGAGGAGAAGCGTCTGAGGAGGAAGTTGCGTCGGCAGCTTCAAAGTGACCGCGAACGAGAGTGGACGTGTAGAGCTAAGGAGTTCGAGAAGGCTTGGGAGGAGAAGAATCCGAAGAAAGCCTACACGTTGCTGCGACAGTATAGCGGGAAGATGAAAAGATGTTCTCCTGTCTTGAACACTACCAATGGAGTTGCAGTTGGTGATGCGACGCTGCCAATATGGAAGGATTACTTCAGTTCACTACTGAATCGTCCAGCGCCATCAGTACCTGAGCTCCCGCATGTTCAGAGAGCACATTACGATGTCAGTGAGGAACCGTCGACTGAGTCTGAAGTTTTGGATTGTGTCCGGAAAATGAAGAATGGAAAGGCAGGTGGAGATGACAACATCACTGCTGAAATGCTGAAAGCTCTTCCTCCGTCTGGGATTCGTGAAATGACCAACACCATCCGTGCCATATGGATGAGCGAAAGGATACCCGATTCGTGGAGGCATGCGATCATCGTACCTCTTCACAAGAAGCTATCCGTCACGGATCCTAAGAACTACAGAGGAATCTCTCTACTTCGTGTCATGTACAAGGTTTTAGAACGTATCATTCTCGAGCGACTTATCAAACATCGTGAAGGAACGACCAGAGATGAGCAAGCCGGTTTTCGACCTGGAAGATCGACCATCGACCAAGTGTTCGTCGTGAGAAGAGTAATTGAATCGTGGCAGCGGTTTTCGAAGCCATTACAGCTTGCTTTTTGGACTTTGAAGCCGCGTTCGACTCTCCTCATCGTGATCGATTGCTCAATGCTCTGCGAGCAGATGGAGTCCCGGAAAAAGTATGTTCGGTTAATCGAGGACATGAACAAAGGAACAACAGCAGCAGTTCGTACACCTGTCGGATTTACGTCAGCTTTCGAGGTGAAAACAGGAGTAAGGCAAAGAGCCGTTGCAGGGCCTTTTCTTTTCAACTTCGCCGTTGATGACATCATGCGTAGAGTTGCAGAACAGTTTCCTGCGGATGTGATCCTAACACCATCAGGACGCTCCCTTGTCGACCTGGAGTACGCCGACGACATTGTGTTATTCGCTGAAAACAACGCAAAACTGCAAAGGATTGTGAACCTCGTTTCGAAGTATGCCGCAGCCTATGGACTTCGTCTTCGTCCCGACAAATGCAAGCAGATGTGGGTCTCTCAGAGGCCTTCAACTGGAGTTTGTGTGGACGGACAACGTATCGAACTGGTGGACGATTTCTGTTATTTGGGCTGTTTGCTGAAGAACGATGGTAGTTATGCAGCGGATATTCAGCAACGATGTGCCAATGCTACGTCTGCATTCAATTCTCTAACCAAGTGTTTGTGGTCTACCACCATCGCGAAGGAAGTCAAGTTGCGCGTCTACCTATCCCCCATTCGCCCTATCATGATGTACGGATCGGAGACGTGGCAGCACCGAAAACGCAGATGGAAAGGTTGGATTGCACGGAGAGGAAGCTTTTAGGCGTTTGCTTGGATATTTCTCGCCGCGTGTATGCCATAACGAAGACCTTTACGAGGAAATCGACGCAGTACATCAACGCTTGACACGAGGGAGGTGCCAGCATCTCCTAACGCCATCTCAAGCAGCAATGGAAAGTCGACTTCGACTGCTCGGGCATATACTAAGAAGAACGCCGGATCCTCTCGTACAACACGCTTTAAAAATGCTTCCAAATCCTGTCTGGAAACGGCCACCTGGGCGTAGGCGAAAGTTCTGGACGGATGTGGTTAAAGAGGATTTAAAGTCACTCGGCATCGAAAGACAGTTCAGGCGCGATGTTTCGTTTCGCAGGAAATGGAATAGTGACAGCTGGATGGAATGTGTTCAGAATTGTGGCTGAAGACCGTGAAAAATGGACGGCTGACTACTAGGACGGCACACCTCGGTGAAGATGCGGAATGACCGCGTCAGGCGAAAGCCAACCGATTAAGTCAAGTAAGTCATCGATTTTCGTGCTTATTGAGTAAAATGCGGCAAGGAGTGGTGATTGTTGATGGGTGTGGGCCTCTTGGTTGGGGAACTTCACACATCAGACATTATCGATTATTACCACACAATAAAATTCACTTCTCGCCAGTTGCATAAAATGCGAAAACGAGTGGTATTTTTTAATGGTCGTGGGTCACAAGTTTTATGAATTATACTCACCCGACAACATCGTCTGTTGGAGGTTCCACTTCTCCGAAATGGAAATCCTTGAGCAAATTCAAGTCAGAAAGGGAACCTTCCGGAAAAATATATGAAACTTCTGAAAATTTTTGTTTCCTGGCAAATGTATGATTTGGCCCAGAATAGTTTGAAGTAATAAAAAAAGCTAGGAAATGAAGTGAAATGACTGAAAATACGATTTGACGGTCAATCATAGACCAACTATTGATAAGTAATGACAGACGAGTGATCGTATTTCTAAGCTTCTCCGGTGAAATTTTCAAAGCGAAATCGAGCGCGCAACGGAAACAATGAGAGGTTTTCTGAAGTATGTCACTACTTATTATACATTAGATCCGACTCATTTCGGAAAACGGCAAAAACTGTTTTTCTCTTCACCGTCAACCTATTAACCTAATGCTTGAAAAAAAAAAGATTGTTTCCCAATCGAAACTCATTACAGCATTCAAGCGAAGAAAAAAATTTCGTCGACTGTACATATATTAGGTGTCCGTAAATAAAGGCTATTTGAAATGATTCGAATATCCGAAAAAAAAATTGGATATGCCCGAATTTCTTGTCACAGAATCTCCCAGTTACTCAAAAGATGAGATCATTCTGCCTTTTTAGTCCAAATACATCTGAAAGTAAACCTTTCAGTTCAGGTTAGCAGAAAAGAGCGATTTTTACAATTATCCTCAATGAGACGGATCCAATGTATACTACTTATCAATAGTTGGTCTACGATTGACCGCCAGATCGTATTTTCAGTTACTTCATTTCCAAGCTTTTGTTGCTACTTCAGGCTATTCTGAGTCGAATCATTTGAAAGATATTTCCAGATATTTTTAGAACTTTTTTGGCACCTAATTTCTAGGAAATAATGCATTGCCACATCATTACTTTTGCCAGGAAGATAAATTTCCAGAAATGCTTTCTTTGTGATTAGCGACAAGTAATGCTAATGGAGAAGTAGCCGAGAAATTTAGTTACTAGCTCGGCCACGTTTAACGCATCTAACAAGGCCCCTTGACGCATACGATTCTGCGTTGACCAGAGTGAGACACGCATATGTGCGTGTTAGAGCTGCTGCCTCTTCACGCCGTTTATCCACTATTTCGGATTGAAATTTACTACTGTCCATCGCGTACGTAAGCCGCGTCTTCTTTTTGCCCCATACTTTCCCACAGTCTCTCCCGTTGCTCAAGTGCACGAAGGAACAAACCAAATTTGTCTCGAAAGCAACGGTTATGCATGTACATAACTTCGGCATGGATCGTGAAGAGATTTCGCGCTCACTATTGAAGGTTGGCGCAAACTCGGTGCCATACTCTATAATATATGTAGGTGCACCGAGTTTGCGTCAACCTTCAACGGTGAACGCGAAGTCTCTTCTCGGTCCATGAAGATGTTGCTTTTCCCGCCGCGGCAAATTACGTTTCTTGAGGTATGGCGAAACCAGTTCATATAAGTTAGTTGTCAGCCTCCACACAATAACAGCGTTCCAGAACGTTGGCTTCGCCGTGGGTCAAAAAGCGGCATTTCACGCGATGATAAAATTATGAAAGGAGCATTAGGTGAATTCGTGAGCCGCGTTAGCGATAAAGCTCTCCCTGTAGCTAAAGGTTGAGCCTTCACATTCTAGCATTCTCTCTGAATGACGGCATGCGATGACTGAATGTATTATATATTTTTACACGATCCATTTGTTCCGTTTCTCCGCTAATTCGCAGACAAAATGGTATCAGCTGCGATATAGCCGTGATATAGCCGAGAAGTTGCGGACCACTGGCCGAACCCCGCACGGTCGGTAGTAAATACACAACTAGTCAGGAAGGTACGAAACTGCATGGCATTTCTAGGAAAACATTACTAGTTGCTCTCGAAAGCAGCAGAGTATATTGTTAGATAGGAGAGCCGGGAAGTCAAGAATTTCAGAGGAAAAGTTTACAAATATTCTATCGCCCCAACAAACCGTTCCCCAGAGAGCGAAGAGACGGAGTGAGAGACCTATATAAATAGACTTTTTGAGCTTCTGTCATGCCTATAAGTAGACCCACTATATATATTTTTGTACTATTAATGCAAAGCAGCAACAAGTGTTTGCGATTCAAGGTGTACTCACCGAAAGCGGCCGGCTGCCGTCCAGTAGCCATGGATGTGGACGAATGTCGGAGAAATCGCTCCAACAAGTACATACGTTACGTACGCGCAAAATGCTGAATCAGGCGATTTCCGCGTACGATTCGTAGAGGGCGCGTTGGGCTGCACTGGTGACAATAGGCGCTGAACTGAGTCAGTTCTGGCACGACAACGTACTCTTTGACTTGATTCCGTTCCAACATTTGGAGCATTCGTAGTAGTTCCGTTAGAAAAAAAGGCAGATCACTCATTTGTCGCCAGCAGAAAACACGGTTCGAATTCATCGTACCGGAAAGATCGTACTCATCTACCTTTTTAGTAGAAGATACACTTATATCTTACAGCTGATGTTTACTTGTGGACAAATCTTGTGTTTAACTCGGGCCGATTCGAAAAATGGAAATACTCATCCGACTAAAAAAAGTCGATAATGACTAGGCAGACTTCTACGGTTACTCGAAAGCTCAAATCCCGTGTACTCATGGGTGCACTATGAAATAGCCGCTCATCTTTTTTTCAATAAAAATGAAGAGAAGAAGTCTCTGGGAATCAGAATTGCGGATTACAGACAGATTCATTCTGTACTTGAAACATAAGGCTTTCCTCTGGGCGCACTGCACGAAGTGCAAGCCCAATTCCTCGCAAAAGCAGGGAATGACGTGTTCGAAGTGTACAAATCACTCAGGAAAAGCCACGTAACGCATTTCTTTTCTAAATAGCAGCCTTTAGCAAATATGCCAATCATCTCATTACACGAGTAATGCGGAGCTAACCCGTTTTTTGCAACACGAATTCCACTGGGGATTGGAACAGCCAGATATTCCGAACTGCGATGGACGGCTTCATACCAAATTCAAGCAAAGCCGTGTAAAAATTGAACTACGATTGTCTAACTGATCCGATTTGTGTATTTGGCCTACCACTCCCTTGATAAGTTGTAGGCTGTACAGCTAATCATTCAGTTTCTGGGTTGTTTGATATTTAGCAGCAGGTAAAGATTGCTCAAAAGGACACTTGACATGAGATTCCTGTAGTTATTTCGTTCCAGCGCCATTCAAAACATATGATTCCCAGTCGATTCCTTCTATTCATCCCTGCCATGGAAAGGACAACCACTGCTTGCATTGCTAGTTACGAATCCTGAACCAACCGATACTGAAACACTTTTATTGCTGGATAAGGATGCTACTCGCATTTCGGAGGCCGATTTTGATTAACTCATATTCCCATCATATCCTCTGATTCGAAACCAAATTATCCAGCGATGAGGGGGGGGGGAGGAGGTCCCTGGAACATTGTTCTTAATTTGACGAAATTTAAGAGAATGACAACTCAGGGAAAAAATTATTTATCAATTCTGGCTATCAATTTCAATTACAAAATTTCCTACAAACACTATTTTTATTCACCATTGTGAATCACAAAATGGTCATGACATTTGAATTATACTATACAGAATTATTTTGATTGTTCGAATATAACATAGGGACCCCTTGCTATCTTTTTCACGGAAGAGCCCCTGGGTGGCTAGAATTGTGAGTCGTCTGAAGACAGGGTCGGGACAATTCATATTTAAAATAATGCTATATGGAATCATTCCATTCTAGCTATAGTTTGCCGCAATGTTGAAAGGATATGGTGCGGTTGCGGTCGACACTACGGTGGAAAACCTGGCGCTTTGCCAGAATTCGCCATCGATCGACAACGCAGTTGTTTCTGACGCTCTTAATATTGCGAATAGGGTTTTTTTTCTTAGTGCGTGAGGAGAGTTTGCCGCTTTTTATAATTTCAGAGTTTCGAAAAAAATACTATCCAGCCCGAACGAACGAAAAATTCCTCTCACGCACTAATTGTAAGAAAAGCCCCTACTCACAATATTAGGAGAGTCAGAAATCAAAGTAAAGCAGAAACTAGCGTGAAAAAGTTTTTAAGAAAAACCCCTAACTCACGCACAATATCAGCACTATGTACTCGAACACTTACTCGAAATTCATGCTTCATTACCATTTAAGAAGAAATATCAAAACTAATAAAACGGAACACAAAATATGGTTTCTTCTTTGATTTACCGTTCCTTTGCACGCTTGTGCGGAACGGGGGGAGAGGCAGCGAAAAAGTCGGGGGAGCAGGAGAGGCAGCATACGTGGGCAGACGCACGCGACAAAATGGAAATAATTGTGGTGCGCGCGAAGCGCGCACCACATTTGGTTTCGGAACGGCCACGCGCGCAACCCGTTTTTCGAAATCTAAGTTCAGGCTGAAGGTAGAAATTAGCTCTAAATTGCATTGAAAAGAGCGCAAAAAGTTGTGTATAACGCCCAAAAATGGTTTGGAATGGTTTCCTAGAATTTGAGCAAATTTTGGAAAACCGCAAGTTTTCTCTGTTAATATCCTTTTTTTCAGACGGCGTTCGCGATCTTGTGCTACCAGATAAAATTGAGCTAGAGAGCTCATTTTTGGACAGGAGGCTGGAAATGGATGCAGGTCGCTCCTATTCCAATTTGAACTCGATACCTTTACTTTGAAGGGTACCTCAAAATCGTGGGTTTACATACTAAATTAGCCGTGGAGCATGAAAACTCCTTTTTCTGCTACGGCTGTGGAGACAATGTGTGGTGAATTCGCAGCCAATCAACACAGTTCGTCGAAGGTAAGTATTGAACTTGTCAGAATTCGCACTCATGACACGTCATCGATCGATAATCAATATTATCGACTTTAGTCGTTTTTGCAGAAAATGGCGCGAACAGTGGTGATTGCTGATGGAATTGGTTTTCTTGGTTGGAGAATTTTGCTCATCAGTCATTATCGATAAATACCTATCAATAACATTGATTTTTTCGCCTGTTGCACAAAATGCCGTAATGATTTTTGATTGTTGATGACTCTAAGTCATTTGTTTGGGAAATTCTTCTCATCATGCAAGATCAAATATTAATGATCAATAATATCGATTTTTCACATTTTGCACCAAATGCGGCAATGAGTTTTATTTTTTATGATTGTAAGTCATAGGTTTCAAAATTTGTACTCATGCGACAATATCGTCTGTTAGATGTTTCATCATTCCAAAATAGAAATCGTTGAGCGAAATTGAAGTCAGAAAGGGAACCTTTGGGAAAAATATGTGAAATTTCTGAAAATTTAGCTTCCTGGCAAAAGTAGCGATTTGGTAATGGTCAAAAAAAGTTTCAAAAATGTATTGAAATATTTTTAAAAAATGATTTGGCGTAAAATAGCATGGAGTAATAAAAAAGCTAGGGAATGAAGTGAAATAACCCAAAAATACGATTTGGTGGCCGATCATTTGACAAGCTTCTCCGTTAAACTTATCAAAACGAAATCAAGCGCGCAACGGAAACATTAGGCGATTTTTGAAAGCTGTATTAAGGGAATCAGCATATGTCATGCTGGGTGAAGGCAACGCTCCATTCCATATCGTGCTTGATTTCGTTTTGATAAGGTTAACGGAGAAGCTTGTGAAATGATCGACCACCAAATCGTATTTTTGGGTTATTTCACTTCATTTCCTAGCTTTTTTATTACTCCATGCTATTTTACGCCAAATCATTTTTTAAAAATATTTCAATACATTTTTGAAACTTTTTTTGACCATTACCAAATCGCTACTTTTGCCAGGAAGCTAAATTTTCAAAAATTCTCATTCCTAAATAGAGGATATATAGACCCGAATAAAAACGGCTGAGCAGTCGAAATCAGCGGTTAGCATGCGCTTTTGTATAGAATTCTTCATACAAATCCCTGCCTTTGTCCCGCGGTGACCTGTACGCCATTTGTGGAGTCCTGCACAGATTTTCTTGAGTTCTGCGCACCCCTTCTGAGACCTCACCCGCTTTCTACAACTTCCTTCGCACATCTTAGAATCCTGCTCATTTTCTTCGGCGTGCTTAACACTCTGAGCTCCTGCTCTATTCCAAGATAAATGCGCACTCCCTCTTATGTCCTCAAGTTAAAGTAGTTGTCCAGAATCGGACGAATAGTTGTCGAGAATCGGTCGACAATTGAGAAATTCTCCAGAAGGTTGATAGAGGTTGTCTAGAATTCCGAGATTCGCAGTATTTCTGGAGAATCGCGGAATAAGTCGAAAATTTCCCAAGATTTTGGGCCATCACTTCAGACCCCTCTTTACACCACATTCTTCAATCGTTGCGGCTGCTGTTTTCGTTATTTCCTGGGTTTCTGCACTGCAATTTCCTGTTGATTTTCTGCACCTGACATCCGGCTCATTCCTTTAAGTGTCCTGCACCCTCTCCTCGACGTCTACTGCTCTCCGTCCAGTCTCCTGCTCACGCTCTACAACGTCCTCTGCAAACTTCCTCAAATCCTGTACACTTTCCATGACGTCTCATGCACCACCTCCTTTGTAGTTTTGCCCACTTCCATGATGCTTTTTCACATTTTCAAGGATTCTGTTCAATTTTCAAAAGCTCATCAAAATCGTTCTGGGAGCGTTACATCTATCCAAGACTTGCTAAGCACTACTATAGCTCGCACTCAGTGGTCTACCCGTTTATAATGCGATGGCGACTGAACGGTCAAACAAACACAGAAACAGTCACACACACAAGCAAATTCAAATTGAGCATAATACACATAGATAGAAGGATACCATCAGATTACAAAACATTCAGGAAACAAGAACTCATGCATGGTGCTCGGAATTCTTTGTCGGATCGGTGTTTCCTGTCAAAGACATCGAGACTGCGCTCTCCTTACGCTGAGAGTTTTCAGGCACACGACGAGCAATTCCACGTCATCTGTATGTTCAAGATGAGGTACGTGAAAAAAAGGAATTTTCCCCTGTTTCAGTGTTTTGTGATCTTTTGGTTTCTGTCCCCGACTTTTTTGTAACTTTCAAACCGACTCTGTTTCCCCAAGAATTTTCGCGTTCCCTTTCTAAATGACATAAACTAAAGAACAAGATCTACGTTTAATTGGTGTATGTGAACACAAGTTTGGCTGTTATTCAGAATTCAAAAATACCAATTAGAATTGCCAGCGTCGCTGGCTCGTAATGAAAGTCGCTTGCGATGTCGCCGTTCTCTTCCTGAAACATTTGGTACTGATGGCAGTGACCGCTCTGTTGTGCTGGATCGCGTTTCCGTTTTTCAAGTGATACTTCATCCCATGATTTGTAATTTATGCCATTCGATCACCCTAACCACTGTTTGAGAGCCTATCCGTTATCCATTCTCTCACCAAACAATTCTTGTTTCGGACGCCTGTTCGAAACCGATGAGATGTGTTGAAGTAGACAGACTAGACAGGGCGCAGTAAGGAACCTGCCGCAGCAGTATTGCTCAGCAACCGCGAAAACACTTCTTGTTTTGCCGGAAGAACGTTGAATGCGTCTCGTACAGATCACTTCCCCGTTAAAAGCCGCTGCTAAGCTTCCTCTTCCCGCCTCCCCCCTCGTCACTCATTCGGCCAGCCTTCCTAAGGCCCTAGTTATACAACAGCGGAATGAAAACGTCCCGCAATGACATTGCCGCCGCTTGCTGCGTGGATCAGGGACTCGTCTGCAATATGGCGTCTGTCACGCCTTTAACGCAACATTGCAGACTAAAAATTTCCGGGCGTTCCAATGATATTTTATCGATATTTCACGCCTCTATCATTTGTTTATTGCAGAAAGTCACTAGAAATGTATTGCTCTTGTCATAGAAGTGCTCATTATGTCGTTTTGGTGATATTTTAACAAATTTAGATCTGAAAAATAATCAGCTGATAGAAATTGGCGAATGTCCAACAGGGTGGGTCCCGCCAGGATACAGTATTCAGTGCCGCGGCGTGTAAAACTGCTCAATGCGATTTTCCGGCGCGCTTTTCTGGGACAACTGTTCCATTTGGCATGCCTCAGCACAGTTGGGACGCTTATACGTAGTAGCTGTCTTGCTATTTCCGCAGCGTCTCGGCGGTGCGTAACTACGGCCTAAAACGATCAGGAGTGGATGCAACGGCAGCGGTGATGTACAGCTGCTGCATTGAAAGTCAATCGTGACGTACCTTCTTGTCTCAGTATATTTGAGTCAATCGAGAACGGTTTCGCTTTTTCTAGGAACGCAGCAATATCAATGATCAATGAACGCTAGCCTCTTGGAAAATGTTTTCAGCAGACAAGAAGTATTGCAAAAAGCTGTACTAGAGACGTCTTCAAAAGATTGACTGAAGTATGCAAAGCACAGAGTTCTGATCGGGATAGTGCAGGAAAATGTTTCGACGAAATCTTTCATCAAAATTAATTGTTGAAATTGCTTAGGTCGTGCCGGTAAAGGAATGGAAGTTGAAATTTCTTGCGATGCAGGATTTGACGTTATGAACAAATTTCTAAAACTTTTTTGGACGTAGCAGCAGCTAATTTTTCCCCACATAAGGTCGCTTCGGTATTTTAAGTCTAGTGAATGGACAGTGCAGCCGAGCATGATTAGCGATTGAATCCCCACTGACAAGCGGTATCGCGATCTTGCCGTGAATGGTCGCGTTTCGTCCACTCGCTAGACTAAAGTTGGTGAAAGGCTTTTATATCACGCCATTTGAAACAGCCAATACTTCAGGTGTTTGTGCACGTTAAGTCATCATGACAAGATTGAATAAAAAGAGAAAGAAAGAGGGACTTGGTGCCGCTTTTCGATAGAGCGAAACTCCATTCTCACGCATAAAGGGACCTGCGAAGCTGCAGCCACCGGCGAGTGACGCTCAGAGCCTGCCTTAGAGGCACAGTACAATACCGGCCACAACTTCTGTCCCAAAGCGCGTCGGCGACGCGAAATCGCGTCGAAAACGCCGTTTTCGTTCGGAGTGGACTTTTTGAGAACCTGAAAAAAACATTCGATTCCTCTCGATGAGGAGATTCCGATTTTATGTTCAGACTTGATAAAAACTCAAGTCTTCACCTAGTTATGGCCTATTTCCCCTAAAAGGAGTCAAAATCTTTGTGAGGGGTTACTTTTTGAATCTGAAAACACTAATCGCTTCCTCTCATCGTCCTGATTCCAAAAATCTTTTCAAGTTCATAAAATTGTTACTTCTTGACATAGTTATGGCATATTTTGCCCACCTAAAGAGTAAGAATGCTCTATCAACGGCGAAACGTGAACGTGAGCATCCCCAGAATATTTGTGTAGTAATTCTGACCTAAAAGCTGTCTCTGTACCTGGAAAAGTGTGAGATTTCACTCCTAATCTTTCTTAGTTCTATATGAATTCCGTTTTGGCGATGGTCTCCCTTCAATTTCTCGGTTCTCCGCGCTCTCCACGCTATTGCTCTCCTCTCTCTGACGCACTCCTCGATGCCTGTACTGCCTCGCTCGAAGACAGTCCCCCAAACAGGGATGGGCACGCGTCCCGGTTAACCTTAGGGGGGTGCATATTGGACGTTGCAGAGAGGGCAAAGGGAGGTGCCTAAACCAAACACCAAAAAAAGAACGAAGTGCATGTTTTGTCGAATATCAGGAAAAAATACGCACTATTCTTCTGAGTTGCCATATCTGCTTCTCCGCTTTTTGAGGCGAACACTTGAAGAATTCAAATTATAGATAGAGATGCAGGTTGTGTTCGCAATAATCGTTCACTGATTACGCGGGTGGCTACCGATTGGAGGCAAAGATACAAAGACAGCGCCCAGGAAAGCTATCGTTCAAATTAAAAAAAAATTAGCTAAATGATGTATAGCCTACGGCGCTCATTTTGAGCCGGTCGATGCAAGGCTTATCGGGCTTATCATGTCAAAATCTCCTTATCACTGTTACATGTATTTTGCCATGACCAACCGCTCCGCTGCTCACTCCGCCCAGACTCATCCGAGCAGGCTAGGCTTTATTTCGACAGTTTGAAAGTACAGATAGCACAGTCAGAATCACAACCAGTCAATAGACTTTAATTCATGAGAATGTGACTTATGAAGAGAGCCAACTTTAAAGACTGCAAGTTCCTATGAAAGAAGCGAATGACCGTGTAATCCTCATTTAGAAGTACGCTGTACATAAAAACCAGAGTTTTATCCACCTTGAATGCCGTTATCTCTCTTGCCGTGCGATGCGGTGTTTGTCAGCAGCTGCACAGCGCGCACTGGAGTAGACGCGCACACAATATTTAATAAAAAATGTATTTTATTACAGAACGGGGCGGAGAAAATGATTGAAACTAGAGTAAATGGAAGAAGGCAGAAATAGGATACTTTCAATGTATCCACTATAGAAATTTAATGTAAACAAACTATGTTGGAGCGGAGTGAATTTTTTGGACTTGATAAGGTTCATTCAAATGGACCCAGTTGATTAAAAACACCAATAAACATAGAACTAAGAGCATTGAGAGAAAGAGGAGAATCGGGCAAACATTTCAGTAGCAATAGGTTTGACATTCAATGTGACTTAAGGTCCTTAAAACTCGTCCCGGTTTTGTCCCGGTTTTGTCCCGGTTTTCGGGGTAAAACCGGGACGAGATTTAAGGTCCTTAAATCACATTAAAAATCGATCGTAAAGAAACTAAAATGTTTGCCGGATTCTCTACTTTCTCACAATATCCTTTGATCTATTTATAATGCTAAATTCGATCAACTATTTTCGTTTGAATGAACCTTCTCACGGCTAAATATTTACACCCGCTCTACCTTTGTTTATTTACATTAAATTTCTAAAGTGGGTACATCCAGAATAGACTACCTTTACCATCTTCCATTTCCTTCAGTTTCAATCCTTTTCTCATCCCCGTTCTGTAATAAAATACATTTTTTATTAATATTGTGTGCGCGTCCACTCCCGTGTGCGCTGTGTAGCTGCGTACAAACACCGTATCGCACGGCAAGCCGATTTTTTAAGGGATTGCGGCATTCTAGGAGGGTAAAACTCGGGTTTCCCACTCCCTACGCATCACATGAATCCTAACCTTGTTCCACAACACAAAATAATTCCGATTTCCACATCAGAACAACCAAACACAGATTAACTAATCCTTCATAGGTTTATGAAAACATTCGACAGGAAACATTAATTATCGCAATAGTAGTAGTTCTGTTGTTTGTAATTGTTCAATTGTTTTGTAATGAAATTTTTTATCTTTTGTCATAACTCACCGTCTTGCTAACAAATTTTCTCCATGGGATTGTTTTAAAGTTTAGAAATTACACTACCTTTTTTGTTGACATTTTCGAAAATTTCTCTAGTCAGTGCTTTTTTTAAATTCTTGTTTATCGAAATCAGGAAGTCAAAATCATGGCTGTTGTGCTCAACTTTTTTGGAAAATAGCCGATTTAGATTTTCCATAGGGGGGTGCCTAAAAGTTACCGAGCTAAGGGGGGTGCATATTCAGAATCGCCATGCCGGGACGTGTGCCCAGCCCTGCCCCCAAAACCGAATAGAATTCGAGGAGCGGAGACGGACTGCAGAGTCAGTGTTATGAAATCCCGGTATCTGAAAGACCAAAGGTCGAAATGGGAGAGGAGTAAACATCATGGGTGTTCTCTGAGATATTGCGAGACGGAACGCTGGTCGACTCAGAAAAGAAAGCAGTTATCTGAACAGATGGTCCGTATTGAATCAGCATCAAGAGACAATCCGAACAGGAGTTAGCGTTGTGGGTGGTTTGTCCCTGGTTTACTAAATTCTATTCTTACACTACGCCATCGGTGAGTGATTTGGTGAGTGATGCAGACCACCCAGTCAGCGCGCGCGGTCGCGGCGCGCACAACATTTATTCGTTTCCCTGCGAAGAGTGTGACTCATCATTGAGCAATCTTCCGGGAATGCACACAAGGAAAAAATCGAATCCTCGTTTTAAGAGAAAAATGCATTCTCACCTAGTTGAGAAAAATCCTCCGTATAAGCTCAATTTAAAAAGAAATATCCAACAGAACCATTCTGAAAATTCTCTGTTGTCGGTGAGTGATTCTGCGGATGCAGACCACCCAGTCGGCGCGCGCGGTCGCGGCGCGCACAGCATTAATTTGTTTCCCTGCGAAGAGTGTGACTCATCATTGAGCAATCTTCCGGGAATGTACACAAGGAAAGAATCGAATCCTCGTTTTAGGAGAAAAATGCATTTTCACCTGGTTGAGAAAAATCCTCCGTATTAGCTCAATTTAAAACAGCAGAGCACGTCGCCTGGGCAAGAACTACCGCGGGTTGAATGATCCTAAAGAGCTTCAGGGAGCGGCTGGCCAGGAAAACCAAGCGTTCGATTGGGAAGAGTAACTTTTGTTGTGAAAAAAAGAACTTGGAAACCTGTGTTCAATTGTTGTTGCCTTAATTGTAGATATTTTGCAGTTTCTGTTGAAGTATTTTACTCACCTCGGTAAAAATGTATTTTTTGCTAATAAAACGTGGATTCAACATTTCCTGGTACTGATTGATTGCCGAAGATTGTTCAATGATGAGTCACACTCTTCGCAGGGAAACGAATAAATGTTGTGCGCGCCGCGACCGCGCGCGCTGACTGGGTTGTCTGCATCACTCACCAAATCACTCACCGATGGCGTAGTGTAAGAATAGAATTTAGTAAACCAGGGACAAACCACCCACAACGCTAACTCCTGTTCGGATTGTCTCTTGATGCTGAATCAATACGGACCACCTGTTCAGATAACTGCTTTCTTTTCTGAGTCGACCAGCGTTCCGTCTCGCAATATCTCAGAGAACACCCATGATGTTTACTCCTCTCCCATTTCGACCTTTGGTCTTTCAGATACCGGGATTTCATAACACTTACTCTGCAGTCCGTCTCCGCTCCTCGAATTCTATTCGGTTTTGGGGGACTGTCTTCGAGCGAGGCAGTACAGGCATCGAGGAGTGCGTCAGAGAGAGGAGAGCAATAGCGTGAAGAGCGCGGAGAACCGAGAAATTGAAGGGAGACCATCGCCAAAACGGAATTCATATAGAACTAAGAAAGATTAGGAGTGAAATCTCACACTTTTCCAGGTACAGAGACAGCTTTTAAGTCAGAATTACCACACAAATATACTGGGGATGCTCACGTTCACGTTTCGCCGTTGATAGAGCATTCTTACTCTTTGGGTGGGCAAAATATGCCATAACTATGTCAAGAAGTAACAATTTTCTAAACTTGAAAAGATTTTTGGAATCATGACGATGAGAGGAAGCGATTAGTGTTTTCAGATTCAAAAAGTAACCACTCACAAAGATTTTGACTCCATTTAGGGGAAATAGGCCATAACTAGGTGAAGACTTGAGTTTTTCTCAAGTCTGAACATAAAATCGGAATCTCCTCATCGAGAGGAATCGAATGTTTTTTTCGAGTTCTCAAAAAGTCCACTCCGAACGAAAACGGCGTTTTCGACGCGATTTCGCGTCGCCGACGCGCTTTGGGACAGAAGTTGTGGCCGGTATTGTACTTAGAGGCCTCAGACATGAATTTTGTGATTTTTATATGATACCATAGCTTCGTTGGGTGGAGCCTGTACTCCACCAACCTTCACCTCTGGGCAGGTGAAGGGGGGAACTTTCACCATTGAGAAAACCGGTGACAACTGGTGAGACGCCCCGAAAAAAAAAATGAAAGTGACCGAACACTAATGGAAGCCCATTTCAAGAGTGGGTGGGTGTCACTGCCGGTTTTTCGTCCTTAACCTTTTTGTGCTTAGAGATAGACCCTCAGTGAAGGTTGTTTTCGGGATCCACATAAAATTCTGCATCGGATTGCGTTTTCAGTTTCGAAAAGTACGTTCCTCGTCTTCCAGCCGATTTCAGTTTATAAAGTGCTTTTTTGCGATTAAAATTATCGGCTTTTCGTCCATAACTTTTTTGCGCTTGGGGATAGACCTTTGGTGAAGGCTGTTTTCGGAATCTTGAAGGCATTTTGCGTCGATTGGCAGTTTGGAAAAATATTTTCTCAATCCTTCAGCCTAATGCATTTTACAAAACACCTGTTTTTCGCCTCTAACTCTTTCACCATTAAAAATAGGGTCTTCGAAAAATTCTACGTCGAATGATATATCGGCTTCCTAACTTTGCTTGCTCCATAAGCCAGCCAGGTCGGTGGAGCCGAGCCCCGTTGTTGGCTCCAGCAGAGCTCTGCGTCTCTCATTTAAACCATAGGGGCGACAGCACACTATGGAGATATCTATGAAGCTCGGCTCCACCGACCTGGCTGACTTATGGGGCAAGCAAAGTTAGGAACCCGATATATCATTCGGGGCAGAATTCCACGTAGATTTCAAAAACAACCTTCACCGTAGCCCTATTTTTAACGGCCTCCACCATAGCCCTATATTTAACTGTGAAAGAGTTATAGGCGAAAAATCGGTGTTTCGTAAAATGAATTAGACTGAGAAATCGAGGGAATATTCTTCCAAACTGGAAACAAAAGTCGACGCAGAATGCCATCAAGATTCCTAAAACAGCCTTCACCAAAGGTCTATCTCCAAGCACAAAAAAGTTATGGACGAAAAACCGACGACTTTAGGCGAAAAAAGCACCTTATGAACTGAAATCGGCTGGAAGAAGGGGAGCGCATTTTTTGAATTTGGAAACGCTATTCTATGCAAAATTTTATGGCGACTCCAAAAACAAGGTTCATCAAAGAGCTGTCTCCAAGGGTAAAAAAGTTACGGACGAAAAATTGACTGCTTTCAGTAAAAGAAACGTTATTTCATCAATTGAAATCGGCTAAAAAGAGATTGTGAGGGATAGGAAACGTATTTTCTCAAATCGGAAACATTACTCGATGCAGTATCCACCTGCCTTGCTACTCTTGCATTTCCAGGCACAATCTAAAACTTCAGACTCGGTCTTCGGGTCCTCACTAACATAACAGTAAGCTCTGTGAAAATGTGGAAGCCAGGAACTAATGGCGCTGGACGATTTAGAAGTGAACTGAATTAGTCGTTCCATGTTGGGAGCGTCGCAGAACCCACTGCAACTCCATCAAAGAAGTTAAAGACATTAGCATATCTCCTCATCTTCACGCTATACTCGTTCGCGGTCGCTTCGAAGTCGTGTGCCGCTTCCTCCTAATACGTTACTCTTCAACAAAGTTTCCTGCATTCCAAAAAGCGCATTTTCTTTGACACTTCAATGTAGTTTCCGCTCACAAGTAGGCAAACTTTTTCTTGAGCTGTATAACAGAGCTGTATAACGTATTCTGATAAAAACAAAAAGAATCTTTGCTATCCGCCCACACCCGCGATAGGGAGGGCCAGCAAGATCCAAGCTTATCATCACCGAAGCGTGAGGCAACCTTTAAGCAAGCTTCTGAACTGTGTCCTAGCCTCCGTAGCTCTACCATTTCCATCCCCAATTCTTCATAATCCATGGATAATGACCAGTTAAAGCGCTGGATGAAATGAATCAGCAACCCGTCATTACCTATGCTTGCAGATCATTAGCACTTCTTTGCGGACCTGCACTCTACCCCTCTAAGCTTGGAAGACAGCCAATGTGATACCCTTGCCAAAGCCAGGCAAGACCCAAAGCACGGCAAAAGGCTTTCGGCCAGTTAGCCTTTTATCGCCCGTCGCCAAATTAGCTGAAAAGTTGATCGTGAGGGACCTGGTTGATCAAAATGAGCGACAGCAGCATCAGCACGGGTTCAGGAAACTTCACTCTACTACTACTGCTCTATTGGAGATCGTGAGCTTTGCGGTGGAAGGGTTGGTTCAACACTCAAGGCACATCAGATGTATATTAATATTCTGAGACAGCCGAATGATCCGACAAAGAGACATATGAAGCCCATTAGAGAGAGGTCGATTAGGACGCCGTTCGCAGACGCTCCTCGCAAAGTTGATGTACAGAGATGGGCCGACTCCAACATGGAAAGGCTTCGTCTTCTGCATGAGGAGCACACCCAGTTTGTTCAAGGATATCTGGAGAAGGCGGCTGTGAACCCTATCTTAGGAGCAGTGCCGCCTCGGGTTAGCGAGTCAGAGTCTCAACTCGGCAGGCGAGCCAGATGTGCTCTTGCCTCGCTGCGCTATGGTCATTCTATTCTGCTCATGTCTCACGTCAACAAGATCGACAGCAGCCGACCAGACGCATGCCCGAACTGTGGTTCTCCCGGACACGACACGGCGCACTTGTTCATGTGCCCGAAGAGACCTACCTCCTTAACAACAATGGAATTTGGACGAATCCTGTGAAGGCCACCCAGTTACTCAACCTATGACAAAAAATCACTTTGAGGCTGCAGTAGAAGAAGAAGCAACCCGTCAATCATTGTCAGTCGAATTAGTACGAGGCAAGGAGTGCTAGTAGGAGGGGGTACTTATATGAAATCATCCATTTGATGTTCTTCATTTATTCCAGCCTGAAATAGCTTAGATCGTTCTTGTTCAGTTCTAAGTACCTCTGCGTTTAAAGGAGTTCAACGGCGTTAGATCATTCATCACATCCTTGCAGGCTGCGGATGAGATCAAGTTCGATGATTGACGATCCCGTACATAAACGATCGCAAGAAGAGGGGAACTACACTACGAAGCAGATCGTTAAGCTCTGTAAAGAAGGAGAGATATCGAAACCTTGAGATACGTTTACTTATCATGTACGTTTATCCTGCGGTTGCTGATTAAGGACTCCTGCTGAAACGAGATTCCCCACCCGCTTTCTAGCTCATGACCCATCACGTCAGGCATGAAGCTCGCAGTGATTCTTCAACAGCGGGAAAGTGAGCGGCAAATTCCTTCCTAGCAAGAGGTCTGAATATTTACAAAGTGAATGTTGGGACCCGAAGCGAGAAGTGGAGCTATTTAGCTCTTCAGAACAAAATTTGCATAGGGCAAAAAGGGTAAGGGACTACTCAGACGTTTTTGGTGAGGTTACAATCAGCTCAAGATGCGGTGATAGTGTTTCGGTAGGCTTTGTGGATGCAGAAAAACTAGCATTTCACTGTGCTACTGTTATTCAAGGACTTACCAAAAACTTCGGTAAGTTTCTGAAATTGCTAGTTGCAACAGTTTCACAATCTTCTGAGTACGGCCCGTGTACAACAAGAGCTCATTTTCTTCAAAAGATGCCACTTGCGCGATGATTTGGAACAGATGCTCCGAAAAATGCAAGAAGGGCGCTTGATCGATTTATGAACTCTTTCGAGCAGAGTGCTTGCCGCAAACAACAAAGAATCTCATTCAGTGACATTAAGGAACACATATCTTGCATACTATGTGGACTAAGCATTCCTATTTGCAATAGCTTGCAGACCGGCAGTCAAGTTCTGACCAGAACGCGAACATCCCGTCGTTTGCGGTAGCTCAAACACAAGCTCACTAGGTATGAACAGAAATCAGTTTCGCGTTCGAAAACCGCACTGTGAGCATTTGTAGCTTTAGGGGTCGTTTATCTTCCGCCGCGGCGCGGCGCGGCGAGATGCAATACAGCCATATCGATCAGGCGGCGCCGTCTGGCGGCGCCGCGAGGCGTTCTCGAAAGCTTCCAACGGTGCCGCACGCGGCCGCCGCCTAGGTGCTGCCGCGCCGCCCGAGGAAAGCAGGCGGCGCGACGGCCGCCACATTGACATAGTATGCTTCTTTTGCTGTTATTTTATAAACATTCTCAATCTTGTTCTTCTGATTCATCTCTAGAGTTCCTTTCAAGGTCCTGGGCGTTGTTAAGAGTAGGCTGGGTTGTGAAATGTTAATTTTTTTTACCTTCTGAAATCATTTTTCTAAAGAGAAATCGTTTTTGAAGACTCTATCCGCCTTCGGGTGCTGTGTTATGGTACGAGAAATTATAGATGTTCCTTTCGCACAAGAAATCACTCATTACAATCGGCCTTGTGTTATGTCAGAGCTACTCTAGGCTGTGTTTAACGTCATTCTGCGACGTCCGCGCCGCTCCGTGGCGGAAGGATAAACGACCCCTTACGGCCGGATTAGAGTCTCGCCGCTAAAGGGAGCGGCGGGAAGAGGAGCGGTTTGGTAAGGGGTTGTTTATACTCCCGCCGCCGAGCGGCGCGGCACAGTGCATTTCAGTAATATTGATCACGCGGTGCGGTACGATCGATATTGCAGGATTGCGCTTCGCCGCGCCTCTCGGCGGCGGAAGTATAAACGACCCCCAAGCCGCGCCGCCCAGCATTGTTCGCCGCCGCCACTCTACAAATGCTATGAACGGGCCGCGGCAATGTGGAGCAGCGACGCGCTTTCAAGTACTGTGTGCAAGCCGAAGCAACCGATGCCTAATTTCGAAATAGATGACTGTGCCATCCAGGATCGCAATACTCAAGCATGGTAAAGGTTTGACCCAGAATAGAAAACCGTCAACATCCGTAAATCATTCGGTTTTCATCTTCAAAGTTGAGTGATTTAGTGAAGCAGGACCAAGGACAAGATCAAAGTCATGACGTCAGACGGTTCACGTGCTTCTTTTTACTTAAAAAAAGCTGAGCTGCTCCAGCAAGTCGAGGAGTTCAAACATCTGGGATCAGTGATGAAACAGAATAAGGTAAAGGCTACAACATAGATACAGAGCTTGATAGGGCAGGCATGTGCTGCTTTCGCTTTACTAGGCTGGTGTTAGTGAAAAAAGAGCAAAACGTCAGTCAAGATCAAGGTCAGGATGTCTCTACCGCTTATAAAACCAAATCTTTAGTACGGCTCGCAGTCGTAAGCCATTGTTATACCAAAACATTGCGAGCGCGACAGGTGCGGTCAACTGTTACAAATCGTGTCGGGACCACACCCACACAGCATAAAATGCTGTCGCAAGAACAGTTTGCAGCTCCTGTCGCGGTCGCTGGCTCGAAAGGGGATGCCTGAAATGTGGAAACCGTGCGGTAATCGGTCGCTGTCGCGGCTGTCCGTCTCAGTGCAGTGAGACGTGTGCCAGCGACAGCGACCCAGCCAAATCCAGTACCCTGCCGGGTGTTTCTTGGCCCTGAGCGACAGCGACGGTTGGTCCTCAGCGACAGCGACGTCGCAGTGTTCTGCGACCGCGACAGACCTGTCATGGAGTATAACAATGGTCATAGACATTGCTCAAAGGCAGTGGTCGCGATGAAATATGCTTGCCTACTTTTCTCCTCTGAATCCTTTTCTGGATCTAGAGTAGAAGGGCCTATAGGAAAAATAGCGGAAAACATCCCTATTTCAGGTGAGATTAGCAGCCTCGAATTTCCCGTCTTGTGATGGTGGACGAGCCCACTCCACAACATCGGCATCGATGATCTCTAGTATCAAGAGCTCCGTGGCTTCAAGTCGACATTTAATCAATGACCAATTTCCTACGGACTGACCTGACCGAATAATTCTGTCTTCATCTAATCAAAACATTGACTGAAATGCTTGCTTTCCTCATTCAATTGTTATTATTGCTTAAATTTGCATTTTTCTGCTTCTGAATGTCAGTGAATTTTGACTACACAGCATGAGACACCGATCTTTTTGGGCGGAGCTGTGCACGTGCGCACGGATCGGCGACTTAGGAAGCTATTAACTCTAATTATAGTTCGTTTTTCGCCCTGTAAATCTCGTGTTTTTTCAGACATTCGCGAACCAAGCTAAATTTCATGGTTTTCTCAACATCTTTTTTCATCGCGACCACTGCCCTTAAAGGCATCGTACGCGCAAAAAACCTTATCTCATTTTTTCATGCTTTTGCACAGGCGATTCTCTGACATACAGAAAAAGAGTGGAATGGCTTCTTAAAACCACCGACCTTCGCAAAAAAGCGCGTTTTAGAGCGTCTCGAATTATTCACTTCCCACCCCTCCGTCAATTTCGGTGTGTCTGGTGCAATACGTTGGAAGTTTTTTTTTTGAAAAACGTCGGATGTGTTTTTTGCTTCAAACTTATTAGGTGAGTGAATCTATCTTGCCTTTTGCTCACTGTAATTTATTCTAAGAATAGAAGTATCCATTGGGCAAGTTTGGGCGCCAAAATTTCCCGGATTAAAAATTTCAAATGCTAAATCATCCGCGCCTGTGATGGCGCTTCTGTTCCTGGTGCTAGATGGTTGGTGAAAAATGGTGGCGGATCGTCATTTCGAAATACTCCTACTTTAGAACCATATGTTTCTGACGCGCAAAACTTCACCGACGCGGTCCACCAGGCTCATTGATGAAATTGGGCCTGAAAATGGAAACTGGTTTTCAGCGCGAAGTCGGACCTCGGCAAGCTGGAAATTTCACAAATGCGGTGTTAATATCACAGATCTGGAAACAACGTTAAGAGATCGAATCCCCAACGAAGACATTCGAGACAGCGGCGACTATGAACCTACGGTTAAAGAACAACTCCAACCAAGGAGGCTGTGTTGGCTTGAACACGTATGCAGAATGCAATTCAGCTGAGTACCGCACAACTTGTTAGGGGTCGTTTATACTTCCGCCGCCGAGCGGCGCGGCGAAGCGCAATCCTACAATATTGATCGTGCCGCGCCGCGTGATCAATATTACAGAAATGCACTGCGTCGCGCCGCTCGGCGGCAGGAGTATAAACGAGCCCTTAGGCCGGAATCCCACTTCCATCAATCGACGCTACGCGACGGAATGCTTATCATCCATATCAACCCAAAATCGATATGCTTGATATGCACTGTCCCCGCCGATGGTCGCGGCAAGTATAATCCCGGCCTGAAGGAAACGTCCAGCTTCGCGGAGGGTTGAAAGAGCAGCCCCGAAGAAGACGTGGTTGAAGCAAGTCGAAGCGAATCTGAAACCTCAATGGTGCAGTATCCTTAATGCTAAAACTATCGCGGCTAATCGTTCTGAATGGAAGCGTATCGTTCAGACCACTCACGCGCTCCTATGACACTTACAGCAGTGTACTGGTTAGGAGGTCATCCCACTCCGCCAGCCCTCAGCTAATGAGATGAGATTAGATGGGTGAGTGAGTGAATATGAATGTAGTATTTTCTCTGATTTACTTATTGTGGATACTCTTATTTAAAAACGATGCTCGACTGCAGCAATTACATCTGCGACCAAGCTTTCAGCGTCCAATACAATCAAAATTTACAGTATCGAAGTTTCTTTTGGATCTTCGGATTTTCTTTGATGATTGGGGATTCTCGGCAACTTTTCGAAGTTTGGCCTCATCGTAGCACATTCTCGTCATTGAAAATAAAATATTTGCACGTATCTCTACAGTAAGATAGGCAGTAACCTTCCACTTACGAAGCTTATAGCCTCATTGGAAGCATCCTATCAAAAATCACATGTTTCAAAAGAATATAAACTACAAAATCAGCTGAGTCCACACGAAATATGCTTGCCTCCTTTTTCTCTTAAAACCCTTCTCTGGATTCAGAGTAGTAGGACCTGAAAGTAAAATTCGCGAAAAAACCCGTTTTGGGCCAAATTTGAAGCCTGAACTTCCCTGTCTTTTGATGATGGACGAGCCCACTCCACTGGATCGGCATCGATGATCTCTAGTATCAAAAACATCAGCTGGCTTGAAATGGAATTTCAATCAATGAACAAGAGCTTTCGGACTGACCTGCTCGAATATTTATGTACTCATCTAGTCAAAACATTGACTGATACGCTTGCTGTCATTGTTCGACTGTTTTTATTAGGTAAATTTGCACTTATTTCTACCTTTAAATGCCGTTGATTTTTGACTGCTCGGCATGAGACTGCGATCTTTTTGGGCGGCGCTGTGCACGTGTGCACGAACTGAGATCTTTGGGCCCTAGAAACTCTAATTCTAGCCCGTTTTTCACCGCGCTACATTAATAGTTTTTCAATTGTTTTCGATCTAACCTGATTTTTTTTAGTTTTTTTTTCGGTGACGTTTTTCATCGTGACCACTGCCTTTAACACAAACCTCATTCGATGTGGAGACACCTCAGCACTTCAGTGAGCAGGTGTCTCCATGTCGAAGGAGGAATGAGGTTGGGTTTCAAAATAGCACTGCTTTGAGCAGTACTTGAAGAAATATTCAGTTTACATACGTGGGACAGGAGCGTTTTCAAAAGACAAAATGAAAAGTGTAAGCTTAATTAAGCACCAAACATAAGTCACGCTTTGACCTACGTTTGAATACGGAAACATAGAGAATCATCGCTTTACCAAATGCAGTTCAATAAGAGCCGAGGAGGGCAACATTGAGATGAGAAAACAATCCGCGGTTCGGTAGTTTTTGGCTCAATCATTTAGGGCAAGGATACTTGCATAGGGTGGTCATTCGATAGGGGATATACATCTGCAAAACCTCTTTTTGACTCAGAAATCGAGTCTGCCTTCTATATTTGTGAAGTGTTACTCTGAACCAGGGTTGAGCAGGCCGTTGTGGCGATTTTTGTGGAAGCTACGACCCCCCCCCCAAATTTTCATTTTTTTCCAAAAATTTCCCAAAATTTTACGACCCCCCTTAGGGGGCCCCTGGCTCCATTTTTTTAGCTTTATTTAGTGTCAAATTTCTAAGAGAAGCGAGAGTTGTTGTAATATTTTGTAGGGTCCAGTTCGGTCGCGGCTGACGTGTGGACGCGAAAGGGTCACGTATTAAAAATTTTACGACCCCTCCCAATTTTAATTTTTTTCCCAAAAATTTCTGGAAATTCTACGACCCCCGTTGTGGCCGGTCACAACGCTGCTCAATCCTGCTCTGAACGCAGATATAAGCGTTTCTGCATACTCTCGATGCCCGAGCAGCTCGCGGGGAGGAGCTTGGCCTGCGTTGCGGCTCGTTTTGATAAAGAGGTGAACGACTGGCTATTATACATTGGATCCGACTCATTCCGGAAAACGGCAAAAACTGTTTTTCTCTTCACCGTCAACCTAATGCTTGAAGAAAAGACTGTCTTCCAATCGGAACTGATGATAACATTCATGCGAGGACAAATCTGTCGTCGACTTCATCTTGAGTGTTCGTTAAAAGAGAATATTTGAAATGATTCGGATATCCGAAAAAAAAATCGGATATTTTAGAATTTCTTGTCACAGAATCTCCTAGTTACTTGAAAGTTGAGATCATTCTGCCTTCTTACCTTTCAGTTCAGGGAAAAGCAGAAAAGCGCGATTTTTGAGATTATCGTCAATGAGTCGGATCCAATATATACTGGCTATGTGGTGTTCGGGCCCCAGCCCGGGCACCTGGTAATGTATGCTGATGGCCATCAACGCATCGATTACCAGGTGCCCAGGCTGGGGCCGAAACACCTCACAGCCACCCTCTTACCTCTTATACCCTGTCCCAAACGAGATGGCAAGCATAGAGCCCAAAACACGATTACAATCCTCAAACCACAGAAATCTTCCACCGTATGCTGACAATGCAGCGCAGGGTCTTCGTTGCGGGACCATCTTGCCGTTCCCAACCCGTCCTTTACTCTGCGCTGGGTCACTACCGAATGTGGTTTGCACTATTCAAACACAAGAATGACAGCACTTATTACTATTGTTCACCACACAACTTACTAAAATCTTAGTTAACATAACATAACACCGACATGAACACTTTAGGAGACAGCAGGAGCAGAACCAACTCTAGTGTGTGCGATATTCAGGCGTTGATGCGATGCGTTTCTCTTTTTTTCCTTTTTATCACAGTTGGGCATCGTTGCCAAATATTCCCAGATGGAGATTAGCACTTTCGATTGAATCTCGCCCACCCCTGGGTTTCAAGTCATTCTCAAAAGTCGGAGTGTTTTGCCCCCATTTTCTCCTCCGGAGCTTCAGCCTCTATCCTTAAACCTTGGAACCGTTTAAACCAATACGAGAATACCATGCCATCAAAACGGGCCCCTTTCATGTGTAGATTGTCCGACTGTGGACATATCACCTTGTATTTACGGCCAATCTGCACTCGTCATACTGATGACAAGTTATTAATCAAATGGAAACTACGAAAAGCTATTTATATGTATATTACTACTTATTTCAGTTGGAAGTTATTGCAGTATCCCTTTTGAGAATCTGGGAGTAAATTAATCGTTTTGTCCAAGAGTGTGCATTTTAGGCCATCTGCGGCTCACTTTCTTTGAAAGCAGTAAAACCAGTACACAACTGTGCGCCGGGAAACTACAATCTCGTTCCATATGCTTCGTGTACCGTTTTTGATCACCGCTTTCGTAAGAATGCCAGCCTTCCGCGGTGAGGAATTAGAGCAACGCGGAACCTTTCGCAACTGTGGATGCGGCAAGATGGCAGATGGTCCTGCAACGAAGACCCTGCGCCGCTGTGCCAGCCTACGATGGAAGATTTCTGCGGTTTGAGTATTGTAATCGTGTGAGCCCAAAAAAGCAGCGCGCCGCCCTCTGCGTCTCCGACATTTTCGTATTTGTGGACATTTTTTACCTTTCTCACTCCATTTTCTGACATACTCCATTGCTCTTTTGCGTTCTTTTCTCTCGAAATGCTCAAGATATTCACTCTCGATACATACATATTTTGTTCTTCACGAGGCAGGGAAAGTTTTTCAGGATATGGATAACAGGTCGGAGCGCACAGAGTCGTCCAACCTGTCGATTTCATCGTAAACTCAATACAGCCGAGCTGTTTTAACTTGTCTGAGACCATTATTTCCCTTTATTGTTTGGTTGCAGTCTTTATAGTGTCTCAGACAACTTTAACATCAATCCAGAGGCGGCATGCACGTACGCGGCGGGTTAGGTTGGGGTTAGGCAGGGTTTGGGGCGTCGGCGCGTTTCATGATTGCTGTGCGAGTGCTGGAGATAATCAATAGTTGGGGTCTCAACGGATTTCGGCTGCCCCACCCTCCTAGGTAGGGTTTGCGAGGGAATGATTTTTCAGTGCTAGCCTAACCCCCTTTCAGCCCTCGCGCCGCTATCATCAAACGCGCCTACGCTTCAAACCCTGCCTAACCCCAACCTATCCCGCCCCGTACGTGCATGCCGCCCCAGGTGCTTCAGGTCGCTGATGATGTCAGAGACGCAGAGGGCGGCGCGCTGCTTCTTTGGACTCTAAACCTGCCATCTCGCTTGGGACAGGGTATACCTAAACGAGCCGCAACGCAGGCCAAGCTCCTCCCTGCGAGCTGCTCGGGCATCGAGGGTATAATCAAACTTGTTTGTTGGGGGTGGAGACAGCGTCCCGGGAGGTGAAGGTTGTCTAGGGTTCTGAAATGCAAAAAGGGGACGGTTCCCTCCAAATATCTGGGGTGGTAGTAAATGGTGTGTTAACCGCGAATAAACCGCCACCTCCGAGCCGCCAACATACCGCGAATTAAATGCAGTAGAGCCGCCAAATTAACACGTATTAACCGCCACCTCCTGGCCGGCTACGAACCGCGAAATAGGTGCCACGGTTTGTGGCCGGTTTAACGAAAGCTGCCCTCTGCTTACACATACATTATGCGTGACCTTCGTCCGCATAAGTATTTTCTACACTTGGACAGGAACGACGTTTACGGTGAAAAGACGAGGGATCGGAAAGATTATACAAGTGATGCTATTTATTTTAGTCATTAGGAAAAGCTTTCAAAAGGAACTTCGTAATATTTTGCTTGTTCGAAACACGATCAAAATGCACTTTTTTAAATTTTCCTTGTAAATCCTAATTCTCGTAATTTTTGTGAGCTCCGTGAGTTTTCAGGACCACTCTCGAAAAGACATGTTAGTTTAATCATTAGCCTCAATCAATCAATTGCGTGTGATCTGACAAAAGTTTGCATTTGTAGTAACTTTGTTAACTTTTTTTTTGATATTTTCAAACAAAAGTTTTTTTGAAAAACAAAAAATTTATCGGAAGGAAATTTTGAGTGAACGAAAATTTGAGAATTTCTGGATGAATTATTTACAAGGTGTTCTTGAAAAGGTAACGCTAGGTGCGAAAAAGACATTCCGCAACTCGTCGAGTAATGCATAAATTCAAAGAATGTCCTGCATTCAACTGAAATGGATAGTTAAAAACCTATAAGAGTGGTGATAAACTAGATAGTCTATTTTCGTTCTTGAAAAAGAATTTTATTGTTTTTTTTTTGGAAGTGTGCAACTCAAGTCTGGCGTCCGAGATTGGGGTAATGGTGTGGTTTCGGTCATTGATGCAGTTGAATTTGTGAAGTGTTTGCCGTCTTCTCAAAATGAAACTAATCCACCGCCCGCAGTTAGTGCTGAAAATATATAGAAACACTGTTACACACTCATATGCGCATCGTGCAAGAAAAAGGTTTTGTCACATATTTCAAGGTAAGAATTTGAAACACTTCGAGTGACTCTACCAATGCACCAAAGCAACTTCGTCGCGGACCCTCAAAAAAAAATAAGAGGCCACGATGGCACTGATCTGGCAATGAAAAAGGAGTATTAGAATCTTGCAGAAAAAGGAGAACAAATTTAGTTGGTTCAGAAACAAGTTCGCATTTCTTTCCCACAAAACTCGCCCGATACGCCCCGACTAACGCTGATTAATCATTACTAAAGCATCAAATCACTTGAAAATCAGTGGCTTGGAAAATTTTCACTTTTTTGCACTAAAAAAGTTGTGGAAACCCCTTCGAAACGCAAGCAAACAAATAATTTACTATATACTCCTCATAGCCTGTGCTATGCAATGAATTATGAAAATGAAACTAACCTGATAATAGCAAAGCGAATGAATTCCGGAAGAAAATAAACAAAAGCGGGAGAAGTGTCGGCGCTCGAAAAAAAATTAACAGCTGATTGGGAGGGATTGATTAGTGCCACCAAAGAAGACGGCCAACGTGTTTCAGCAATGATCCTTGCTTTGTTTTTGATCCCTCATCGCACGTTTCCCTGGCGGAAGCCGTTAAAAGACTCTCACTTGGAACACCTTTCAGTTTTAAAGATAGGGTGACGTCCTGGATCAAAATCGCTAACAGTGCTATCAAACTTTCTTAACCCTCTGCATTAATTCAACTCGTACTTGCCCTCAGTATAGATGGTCAAAACTGTTCGCACTGTATCTTGCTAACCGCATCCAAAAACTCCTCGGGAGGAGTTTTTCGTTAACCGCCAGTTCCTCTCGCATTTCAGCACTATTTCCGTGCTGTCTGCGAGAGTATGTTAAACGCGAACTTACCGCGAGGATGCCACATAGCGGAATTTTAGAGAAAAAACAGACCTGACAACGTTTTGAAAAGGCTATTTTTCGTAACAAAGGTTACAATTGTCGCTTTTTCGAGGCGTTTTCATTGGAAGTGTGTAAGAGGCCTACCACTGGGGGATGTTAGGGTGAAACTAGAGCGAGTTCTCTCTCAACTATCAAGAGTTATCATTACAATCTGGTGTGGTTAAACTCGCGTTTAACGCGAATTTAACTCCTGTTAACTCGCGTTTAACACACCCAATTACTACCACCCCTGATTTCAAATTCTCAATCTCAAAAGTAGTGTTCACGACGAAATAAAAAAGCGTGATTGCTGTTCATATTCTTCAACTACTGATAAGGATAGAGAACACTGTAGCTTATTCAATCCAGTGATAGCGCTTAACAATTTACTATCATCTTTCAAAATCAAAAGCAATGAGCAGCCAACACGCCTCCTCTCATTTAATCGTGAACACTGCCTTAAAACATCCAATAACCTTTTTGAAAAAGCAGGTACTGTGCTTATCTCGGCCGAATTCCGGTCCGCAGTTGCGTCTCGACACGCTTTGCGGCCGCACGCTCCCGAGTCGGAAGAGCTTTCAGCGCAGCAGGCGCCGATCTGCTGACTCTTGGCGGGTTTTGGAAACTGGAAACTAGGAAAAATTGGAGAAAATTGTATAAAAGCCACATCGAGTCGTCTTTGGCGCTGTAAACCCGACTGGCTCGAGCGCGTGCGGCCGCAAAGCGTGCCGAGACGCAATTGCGGACCG
The DNA here is from genome assembly GCA_029168955.1 of Aplectana chamaeleonis. NCBI lineage: Eukaryota > Metazoa > Nematoda > Chromadorea > Rhabditida > Cosmocercidae > Aplectana > Aplectana chamaeleonis. The sequence continues at coordinate 29,692 of JAPDOI010000847.1, read as the reverse complement.
GAATTTGGCCCAGATAAGCACAGTAACTCTTCAGCCATGTTTTATTTTGAAGGTTTTGAACCCAATTTTGAAATTATCCTTTTTCCTCTCGTAGATTGATTGCCTGTAGAGATAGACATCTATCAAAGGCTGCTTCGGGATCCCCGTAAAACTCTCTGTCGAACAGTGTTTTCAAGATGGAAAAATAATTTGCCGATAGTTCGGCAGATTTCAGTTCCCGAAATACCAGTTTTTTCTTTTACTTTTTGGACTGCTGAAGACGGATGCGTAGTGTCGCTTGTTGTTTTCGAAATCCTCGTGAAATTCTGCAACGAAGTAGAGTTCGCGCAATAACTTCAGTCTGATGAATGGACCTCAGATAGAGAGATCACACTTCCCGCGGTACCACTAGCCGACGTCCAGTAACCCCTCCCGCGGAACGCCAAATGATCGGTCGCGGACAGTCGGCAGCGCCGTTACCTTGACTGCCCGAACACGGTGAACAAGCACTCTGCGGCTCTTTTGCCGCCGCCCTACGTCTAATCTGATGACTGACAGAAGACAATCCAAAACCGGTTCGCGGCACATTTAAAATCACCCTTTAAGTAAGGGTCTGTTGAAACAACAATTCAAAAAACCGCTTCTAGGTACTTCATCTTGAACTGCTCTTGACAAGAAAGGAGTAGCTTACACGGGGGTGCTTGCTACACTCACTGGCTCTTGCAGCCTTTCCATTGGCAGATGCCATTTACGGGCAGTGGTTCACCTGCCCAAAACCAGCGTCGCACACAGCGCGGGTTCGGAAAGAGTCTCAAGATAGCTTTCTCTGCTCAGCCATTGTTCACTGGCTCCACTCTAGTGGGTGGTACAATGATGATATCAAAGTGGGAATCGATGAGTGAGTGTTCGATGACCTCCAGGAATAGCCGACTGCGCGCCGACACTCCGCGTAAAGACGGGAAAGCCTCTCTCTCCGCGGGAAGTGGGACGCTGTGCCACGCCCACGAAATTGGAGCCGCGCGAAGTCGACTAGCCCGACTTCGCCGACGAGAAGTGGGCTGTTTTTATCCGAGGAGTGGTGCCCACGTCAGACTAAATTGAAAACGGAAACCATATGTAATGGGTTCTGACCTTTATTCGCTCAGTAAGCCTGCCAGGCCAGTTGAGCTGAGCTCAACAGCTAATGTCCATATCGGAGTTATATTCCTGTCAGCAGCTGCAGACAGACGCTGTTCCAGCCTGCGGCTTGAGGATAATCGTGCAGGGACGGATAAGTCCTGCCTCAACCTCGTGGTCTCAGCATGAATCTCTTTGCGCCACGTGTTGCAGCAGCGGTCGTCTGCAACTGCGGACCGCGATTTCGCTGCGAGATAGAAATTAGCCTCACCAATTGCCTGCGTTGCTCGTGTTCATCATGGGGTCGCTGTTTCGAACGAAATTTGAAGCCTGAACTTTCTTGTTTTTGATGGTGGACGAGCCCACTCCACATCATTGGCATCGATGATCTCTAGTATCAAAAACATCAGCTGGCTTGAGATTGACATTCAATCAATGAACAATAGCCTTCGAACTGAACAGCTCAAATACTTACGTCCCCATCTAGTCAAAACTTCGAATGAAAAGTTTGTTTTCTATGTTCAACTGTTTTTATTTATTGAATTTGCATTTATTTCTGGCTGTGAACGTCAATGATTTTTGACTATACACACAAGAGACTGCGATCTTTGTGGGCGGGTCTATGCACGAATAGGGAACTTAGGATTCTAATAACCCTGCTTTCTGCTCGTTTCTTGCCGCGTAACCTTCGTGCTCTCTTAGCCGTTCGCGGATCGAGCTGATTCCAATGGTTTCTTCCGCAACTTTTTTTTCATCGCGGCGACTGCCTTCAAAGCAAGAACTGAAAATTGGTGGTGAAGGGTAATTAACAATGAGATCTATATAATGGAAAGCGAGCTGAACCGTTGGATGCCGCCCTTCAATATCGTCGCGCCGCTAGGGGTTGCAAAGCGGCGCCGCCTGGCCACGTTACAGACGCCGGCGGGGGCTTTCAGATTCTGCTCTGACCGAGTCTAATCGACTCGCGGCGCAGCTTGATCGATACTCGGTCGCTTATACGCCCGCTGTCGAGTGGCGCTTCACAGTGCACTTCTTTAATTATGATCACGCGGCGCTACACGATTAATAATACAAGATAGAACTTCGCCGCGCCGCTAGGTGCCAGGGCTAGATGCGAAGCCTATGGCTGCACTGCGCGCTGCCACGCCTTTCAGAAGCGAAACTCTAATGGGGCCTATTCTACGCGTTTCGCTTTTCGAAAAGCGCAATAAAAAAGCTGTTGCACGCGGAAATGTGCGGTTTAGGCATCTTTAATAGACCTCACCGTGAGCGCGACACGCGTGTGACGGACGGTATTACCGCCGGTGGACTACGAAACTTTCCACTGCGCGACACGCGTGGGGAACACCTATGAATTCTCCTTCGCGGCGCTTTGTCGGGGAACCATAAGGGGTCGTTTATACTTCCGCCGCTGAGCGGTGCGGCGACGTGCAGTCCTGTAGTATCGATCGTGCCGCGCCGCGTGATCAATATTACAGGAATGCACTGTGCCGCGTCGCCCGGCGGCGGAAGTATAAACGACCCCCAAGCCGGAGGGTTCGCTCCGCTTCGCGGCGCTCAACTTTGAAGGTTTTGGTGAACTGAAATCTATATACGGTTTAATACTTTTGGAGTGGTTAGAGATGTGACGAAATAGTGTTATAGTGATGGAGGCCCGGGTTCTCGTGCTTTGTGCTGCTATTCAAATATTGTAAGAAAGGATTATTTATGCTCGAGTGGAATTAAACTGAGGAGCGAGTATTGGTTCAAATGGTGAAACCGCCATGGCGGTTTAGGCGGTGCCGCTATGGCGGTGCTGGATGGGCGGCACGCGCGTCCCGCGCAAGCGATTAGGACTATCGAATAAGCCTTAGGAAGGAAGGCAGGAGTAGCTAATACATGATTTCGAAAGATTCCGCATTTTGGTTATTAAATATCTATCGCATTTTCCGGCATTCTTGGGCGTTTCGCTCCTTATTTTCCAAGATCGAGAAGTAAGGTTCCTGCGAAACTTAAACTACAATTTCCTAAATTTCATGCTTCTATTACACTCATCTCTAATGAAGACTGAGTTTGCAGCGGCCTTTACGTAAGTCAACAAAGGACTATCAAACGGTATCACTGATGACAGGATACTCGACAGTGATCCAATGTTAGCGTTGCCACCAACGAAGCCTTCTGAGGGTGAGGGCGGTATCAGCTGACTCCTTTCACAAGATTAGATTGATTATCAGAAAGTGCAAAAACAATTCGCAATTTTTTATGAAACAAAACAGGAGGCACACCTAATAGGGCACATTGTAGGACAGCCTGATAGCCGCTGAAGGACATACATAAATATTTTGAGCTACCGATCCGCAACGCGGAAGTTGCGTGCAATGGTTCTCTATTTGAGTGTTCAAAACAGTAAGAGTAGCACCTACTCTGCACTTTCCACCTGCGCTCACAAACAACCACAAAGAACGCACGGACTGAGCCGATCATAAAAATCGAGGCTATCAGAGCGAAAGAGTAAATTTTAGTAACGATTCTCTAAACTTCGAAATGAAAACGGGAAACGTTTTGGTAGAATGGAGAACGAACAGTGTTCTCTAGGAGTACACACGTGGGTGCGTAGCGTTATTTCTGATATGTTCCGATGTTAGTTATAGCTATAGCAAGCCAAAACTTGCTTGAACACGTCACCAGAAAACAACTAAAAACACCAGTAAATTCAGCTCTTCTAACAAGTTAACCCTTGACAGAAATCGAAATCGGAACAGATCGGAAATAACGCAACGCATCCGTAGATATGTTACAGTTACACATCTGCTAAAGCAGTAGCAAAAAAGCAGAAACATGCAACACTATTGGCCTGACAAGGGTTTTTAGTGGAAAACTCATCTGCGGAAACGACTAATATTGTTAGTATCTCTTTTGACTCAATGGAAAAACTGCTCAGTATCCCACCCCGAGCTGCAAATTATGTTTTTCGAGCTTTGCGAAAAGGCAAGGAAGAGTATACTGCAGAAATTTTGAGGTTTACTGCAGGTTGCGGTATGTACCATGTCATTTAGGGGACAAAACCCGCCTTAGTATTTTGAAAGTCGACAAACGGACGTTAAATTCGTATTCACCACCACGAATAACCCCCGTATACAAATTTTGAGTGAAATCTGAGACTTTGAGCAAACTACCGTGTACTCACGGTAATATCTACCGTAATCTGTCAAAAATCGATAAACGGACTCCAGATTCGTGTTTAGCACTCTAAATAATCCACAGAGAACCATTTCGGGCCATTTCTATAGTAGCGTTCCGGAAAATGTCAAAAGTCACAATTTGCCCTCAAATTCCCGATTGAAGACTTTGAACGAATTTAGTCGAAAACAAAAAACAAAAAAAGGAAAATCGACATATAAACCCCAGATTCGTGATCAGCGCCCCAAATAACCCACCTGCGAGGATTTTGAGTCAAATTTGGAACTTTTTTCTAGAACGCTTCCAGGGCCTTCTAATTCTCTTTTCAAACGCTTCCAGGGTCACAATTTGCCCTCAAATTCCCGATATAAATAAACGCCCAACCGAAAATCCAATCCATTCAAGTCCAGAACGCTATCAGTGTGCAAAGTTTGGAAAGAGTGCCTTCACCAGAAAATTGCTGAGGGGGATAGTGTTGCGTGCTGGCCATAATTATAAGGTCCGTTTCCTGATTTTCCTAAGAATAATGCGCAAAAAACGGCAGTTTAAAGCTTGTAACTTCTTTGAACCTGCAGCTCAGGGCGGGATACTGCGCGGTTTTACTATGGAGGCCTAAGAGATACTAACAATACAATTCGTTTCTGGTGAAGCGTTTTCCGCCATAATATCTTCGCGTGTGTAATAATTCCTTATTCGAAGCAGAAATAAAAGTCCTTGTTCTGTTTCAAAATGCAACAAGAACGCGCAGAAAGGTCAACGATGAGCGGTCGAATATGGAACAAGCAATATTATGATGATATGCCAAACGAGAATAATGCAAAGTTAATTAAATAAAAAAACTGCCTAAACAAAGGATCAGCATTTCCTTTAAAATTAGGACTATGACTTTTACAGACAGAGAAGAGCTCTGGAAAATCCACAGGAGAACAAATGCAATGCACTTCAAACAAGCAAACTCTCACTTATGTGGAACTCAGTCTAATTCCAAACTGGTGGCATGAGTCTCATGAACTAATTCATAAGGAGCTTTCACTGTTTGCCAGGTGCAACACAACAGAAGCTACGAAAGTCTTTATCCCAAGCAGTCGGTGGGCCGAAGCTTCGGAAATCCCACCCTATGGAGAGGATGGGGGAGAAGACCGGTGCATCGCTCTGTACGGCACTGTGCGACGTCAGTGGAACTCGGTCTAGGATAAGCTGATTATATTTTGAAGCACTTGTATGGTACTATTATGTATTTCACTGAATGTTCACCCGACACTTCCAGGGCGATACTGCAAGCGGGGCCAGACTCATTGGTGGCTCAGCTAGCAGAAGAACCCCTCTGACGGTTGAAGTTGCACTTTTGGAAAATACCCTGCAACCCTCTTCCCACCTCTCCGTTAGTTCATGAAACCGCATGAGGTTGATCCTGACTGAAAGTTGACCTCGAGTCAGCTATTCTATAGAAGATCCTCTGAAGGCTGAAGGTTAGGGCTGACGGCGAGCGCTATACCCTGTGCGGTTCGTAGAGGGACTGGTTCACAAAACGCAGGTCATGGCGCAGATTCTGTCACCCCTGTGCAGGATCTGCACCGAAATCTGTAGCAGGAAACGATAGGCCGGAATCATACTTCCAGCGACGAGCAACGCGACTGAATGTTTACCATCCATATCGACCGAAAATCGATATGCCTGATGTGCACTGTCGCTGTCGCTGGTCGCGGGAAATATGATCCCGGCCTTAGAGCACGGAGCCAACAGCAGATGCACCACAGTGTGTAGCACAAATGGTGAGATGTATTTCTTAGGGATCCCAGTAAAGCTTCGAAGGGATCTCAACGGCGCTCTTTCGGCGATTTATCACGATTCCAGATCAAAATCTTGCAAAAATTTTAGTTTCCTTACCTCAGGCTATTGTGAACAACATACAAGCTGCGTAGTATGGCACTAGAAAGCAGAGAGAAAACAATTGCCGGTGATGCAGGCCCTCTGATTGAATTTTTAAAATGTGGTTGATGGATAAGCAGTTGCTTTTTAGTGCTTTTTGTGGAAACTGCGTTTCACTTTTATTGGAAATGCTAGGGAAGGAGAATGATGGAACGATTATTGATGAAAAGCGGCCAATTGGTAGGAAAATAGACCTGAGCAATCAATGGAAACAAGTATTCAATTCCGTCTAAGTAAATATACAAGTAAATAAATTAGAGCAAGCAATAATATCATTCTTTCCTATTTAAGAATTTTTTTTCAATCCATAGGACTCTAACAGTGTCGAAGGTGAAAACGAAGACGTACCAAGGTTGTTTACCAATGGGTCTTATGTGTGTGAGGCAAAAAAAACTGAATGGGCATGGAACAGAGAAAGTTCGGGAAGGTAAGTGAGCGAAGTACAGAGTGCTAGAAGTGGAGTCCAGTGGGGTAACACTGCTGTGGTCTTTGTTCGCCTGTGAGCGCGCGCTCTTCGCCCATTTGCACTTTCCTGGACGCACGTCAGCTCGCTCGCCCTCGCGCTCGTTCATTCGTTCGTTCTTTCGTCTCGTTCTTCTTTCTCATAGCAGCTTTCCACGAGCGTGATTGAACTGAATAAGCGCTAGCTTGTCGTTGACACACTGCACTCCGTGTACTCTCCTCAGAAGGCACGCACCCTCTCTCCAATGACAGATCAGGGTTGAAGGAGCCAATGCGTTCGGACTGAAGTCGTCCTTTCCACACCGTCTCGTTCTCAAGCAGAGATGGGGGGGGGCGTGATTGATCTGCGTGCCGCTCGTCGACAAGAAGAAGGGCTGTGGATGACGGTCTTTGAACGTGCTGAGGCCGTACAGGAATCCGAACGCCACCCTTTGCACAGAGACCACGTGATGATGCGGACATTTTGCCGGTTTGCACTCCTGTTGTGACGCTTTTGCGGGATGAACTAACGCAGGAGTCACAAAGCGGGGGATTAAATATGTGCATGTGCGGTTCTGATGGTATCTAATCACGCAAATAACACTCGGTTAAAGGCGCAGTCCGAGCTCGTGTGTCAACTTTGGTATTGTGGTCCGACAGCTGCATGTTGCAAACCTTCCAAAAGCGGGATCCGGACTCTTCAGAATAAACAGGAACACTTCGAGTACCCATTTCCTCCGCCCGCAAGTCGGCCCCTATTCGCTCCGCCCACTTCAAGATTTACGGTCTCAATAGGGACGAGGCGCGCTATGGATTTCGGTCGAAATCTATGCTCTTCCACATATTGTCTATCTAGTTTTGTAGTGTTCTACTCCAGTGCGACGACTGCGAATGGCATGAAAGAAACAAGCTGGAGGCAACTCGTGCACAAACTTCTCGCTCCTTGAATTAGCAATAATTGAGAAGCCATAGCACCGTTCGCAGTGGGTTCTGAGCGAATCTGGAGACACCGCTATGATTAGCGTGAAATTCTCTATGAACTGAGCAGAAACGCTGGAAGACCATTCAGAGGTCGGACTGCTATTTCGAGTCTGTCGATGCGCAGCTAAAGTCCGTCCAAATGAGCCTGTCTACCCACGCGGTCGGCGTGAGTGTTCAGCTACCGTCACCCAAGCATTTTTCGGACAAGTCCTTTCGCGGCTGCAAATACCTAGCTGGGATCTTAGTCACTGTTCGTCTAATATTCCTGCTAATCGATGTACAAGTGCGAAAAAAACCTTCGCAACGACCACTGGGCGCGCACACGACCGCGTGGGCGGAGAGTCTCGTTCGGTTGGGCTTCAAGGGTTTCATGAAATGCACTCGAAAGACATCCCAGAATGGCATCCTGCCACTTGTCTAATGGGGTCTGCCTCTGAACTCTCAGCTCTCCAGTTCCTTGAAGATGGCATTTCTTTTTGAGATCCTCCAAACCGGAATATATGTCTATCACTAATCTGAAGGACTTCAAGTACCCAGGAGAATCTGTGCTGCTTGCCTGCCACATCGTCTTTGCATGCTAATTGATGCGGCGAGCTTGTGGCCTAGTGGAGCGCAACTCGCTATGTGGTAGAGCGCAGCTTGTTTAGTAGTACTCAGCTTGCTATATGGGGGGGCTGAGGGGGGGGGGGGGGGTGGTGGCGCCGCGTTTCTGCGAGATTGCTGCTGAGCAGCCCGTGATAAAGGTGTGCCCTACATTCGAAGCTCAGTAGGAGAGAGCTATCACATCTCAGCAGAGTGCTGCATATCCTCTATTCCGGGGCATAATTTAGTGTGTGGCGTTGCGAACACGCGCACGGAGCGTGCGACGCATCGCGTTCGTATGATCATCCTCGCCTCATCGGGTCATCGCGTGAGTTTTTAACTACTTTTTCAGTATTTCCCCCTGGCATTGTTACAAGTGTTTTCAATCTTCATATGTGATGATTACCAGTTGATCTTCCATTGCTAAAGTTTTCATTTCAGAACTACATAGTGGGAAACGTGGGCAACGAACTGGACTCCTCAATTTTTTTAGTTTTTTTTATTTCGTGCTCTTGCTCAATTAAAACCCAGTTTGCATGGTTTTTTATTGACTCTTGTCTACTTTTTCGCTTATACTTTCCTTGTATGAGCGATTCTTTTTATCTTCGATTTGTTTTTGGTTTAGACTGTTTTTTTCGGTGTTTCTGATTGTTTTTTACCTTTCTTAGTTTCTCTACCCCCAGCGCAGTCTATATTCGCTCTCAACTTCTAAGGATGGCAAATGTTTCTAAAGCAGAACATTTGAATGAAAAATTGAAAGGGTTGGAATTTCACTTTTATAAAATGAATATTTCTATTAAAGACATTGAGAAGGTTGTGGCTGCTATCCTGTAATTTTTTTTCTGGAATTCCATACCCTAGTCCTGACTTCTTTCCCTCATTCAGATCAGTTATAAGGAAGATTTAGAATTTATCGACTACACCTTACCTCCGGGCTCACACAGTAGAAACATGCTGTCGCAAAAACAGTTTGCAGCACTTGTCGTGGTTGCTGGCTTGAAAGGTGATGGTATGCCTGAAACGTGGGGACCGTGCGGTAATCGGTCGCTGTCGCGGCTGTCCGTCACAGTCGTAGGCCCTCAGCGACAGCGACATCGCCAGACCTGTAGTGGGGTATAGCAATGGCCATATCTGAGTTCGACTCAAAAATGGGGTTGCTTGATCGCGATTTGTCGGAAGTGTCGGAACAGCTAAGAAAAGCGCGCAAAAGAAACTAAAATGGCGGTTTCTAACATACGTACAGGTATAGGGCGGGTACGAGCTTACGCATTCTGCTAGTCTACGCAAACGCGCGCTACTTACGAAATGTGCGCGAATCGAACAGGATGGACGTGGTCGAGTTTCTGGCCATTGTGCCATCGAAAACGTCTGCGGCGCCGCACGCTCGTCAGAAAGGGGGACAGGGTGGGCTAAGCAGGCGTACTGGGCTACCCAAATCTTCACTTCGTGGCCATTTTTATCGATTTCTAGCGCGTTTTCGTCGCTTTCTTCGACCCTATCCCCTCCTGCCTGAAAGCTCAAAAGCTAGATTAATCGTGAACACGCCTTTAAAGGCATCGTACACGTTGAAAACTTTTCACCGTTTTTTCATTTCGGATGATATTCTGATCCCAACCAAGGACGTAGGGAAAGCTTGTCCTGTTAAAGACGCCTTATTGTGAGGATAGATGAGGTAGAATGTCTCAAAATCCGTTAAAAGAGGCCAGATCTCCGTCAGTCATCTGGCACAATTTGCTTTCAGCCATCATACCTATAAGTAACTGATCAACATTTGGTACAGTACAACTGAAGGGAAGTTGATGGAATATATACTCTGTTTATCTTGGATCGCACAAAACACGGTCCCCCAATAGTCCTCTAATTGGCCCGCTAGTACCGTAGTGTACGTCCACGACGCGTTCTCGGCAGACCCGGGTGTGCAGCCGGTGTGCAGAGCGATCGGTTCGTCAGTGCCGTCACTCGGCCACAGGGTGCACACCCGGGTCTGCCGAGAACGCGTCGTGGACGTACACTACGGTACTAGCGGGCCAATTAGAGGACTATTGGCGGACCGTGTTTTGTGCAATTCGAGATAAACAGAGTATACTATCCGATCACGTAAAGAATGACTTTTCTACACACATCGGTTAACCTTTCCATATCCAGAAATCACTTGAAAGAAAGATGCACTTGAAAGAGCCTACATAATTTGGAGGCATCTTCTCAGCTACGAAGATGAGTAAAAAATCTTAGGCTTGCAATTATTGCGGTATAGAAGGATTTTGTCTGATCTCCACCTTAGCTTCCGCATGTTGCGCAAGGTCCAAGTCCACTCCCCAAATAAGTACTGGATTCTGCGGCCTAGAAGTATTACAATATTCATCACTCTCCTGTTCGGAGTGAAAATCGATCACAAACGCCCAACTTCCTGTTTTTTCGTCCTGATAGGTGGTTCCAGTCTTCGCCAAAGTAATATCAAGCTTGAAAATAGTGCTGTTTTGAAGAAAAAAAACATGAAGAAAAGGAATTTTCTATAAAAATATAGGAGTTGACGATGTGGTGTAAAGCAGATATTCGCCCAGTCTCCTCCAAATCCGCCAGTATTCTACTCCATTTCCATTTTCAAACATTTTCGCATCAGTATACTCCTTGTTTAGCTTGCGAACTCTGGTTTGATGCACCTCTGGTTGAAGGCGGCGTACACGCTCCAATACGTGGTTGAGATGACTACGGAAATAGAATGGCATAGCACAGAACACAATGCCTATGCATTCTGGAGAGTCAGAAACGTCCCACAATGCCGCTACATAAGTAAGAAGTATTTCTCTGCCCCCTGTATTTGCGTCCCCCTCCTAAATAGGGGTGCTGGGCCATTCCTGCCGTTCGCGACGTTTGTGGGTGGTAAAATATTTACAATAAGTAAATCACATACATAGCCGACGGTGGCAATGACCCAGCACCCCTGTTCTGGAGGAGGTCGGCAAATAGGGGGCGGAGAAATACACGGCGTGGACAACTTCTTACTCCCGGAGCAGCACTGCGGATCGTTTTTGACGCTTCAAAATGCATAGGCGTTGTGCCGTCAGCCTTACCATCCTTCTTCTATAGTTACCTCAACCACATTTGCGAGCGTGTATGGCGTGTATGCTGCCATTAAAAGTTATATGGTCATGGCACAATTTCATGAGATCATGGTGGCCTTATAATCGTAATAGGAACTTGTGATGGTCTAAATATTTTCTGGAATGTTATGTGGGTTAATATGTCTCATTAATCTCTTTAATTATCTCTACCTTACTTCTGTTGCTCAATATGTATGTATTGGTGCGTTCAAGAGACATATGTCTCTACAGTTACTAGAGAATGCTTTGTGAGGGTGATCATGTGATGGTTGTCGTTCTGCAGCGTCAAGATTCTTCTTCTCCTGTCACGGGTGGCTTTGGCTATCTTACCGGTTCCATGTGCGCTGCCAGTTAACCCATGTTCCGAAGCTCCTCTAACACCATTATAGGCGTCATAGCTGGCTGGCTTTGCCCGAGCTATAAATGAATTGCGATACATACATGCATTTATAGTAAAGCGCTGCTAGTGACTGTGACTGAGTCCCGGTTTTCCGCAGATTTGCGAATTTGTCTTTTCCCCTACCTGTTTGATGTTTCTCTTTTTTTTTGTGCCTCGGATCCCTTGTTTGAATGTTTGAATCTGTTTTACTGTGTAGTTCTTTGATGAACGATATGTATTTTGGCGCAATGAATGATAAATAATTATACAAGTAAATGAATAAATGAATAAATAAATAAACAAATAAATACATAAATAAAAATTGCCTGTAATTAATTACAAAGTGTACCCGTCGCCAAAGACTGGCCATTATCCGCGCCTTCTTCATGGTGGACAGTTGTTTCCCATCGAGACCCGCGAATGTCGTGAGTGCGGTGGCCCCGCCCGCTGGCAGCGATACGATATCCCCACCAGCCGTGGGAATATGGATATTTTGCAAAGCTGATCATGCTGTGAATACCGTAAATGTTTTTTAAGAGACCATACCGTAAATGTTTTTCAAGAGACCTTTTTCTTCAAAAGTACCTCGTATCTTACAAAGCTTCCAGATGGGTTTTGTCTAATGCAAGTCGACCCGTCTAACCCAAATTTGGGAAAGTTAAATTTCAGCCGAACCTTGTCTTTGGATTATTGATTCCAGTCTACATCTTGGAAAACTAATACCCTAATAGTTAATTCGACTCTTACGACTTTCAAAGAAGACCATGTAAGATGCTATCTAAATGAACATCAAGCCGGAACTATTCCTGGGATATCGTAAGTACCTATCACTTCGGAAGGTGTTACGAAACAGAGGAAAAACTCATTTTTTCTTTTAGAGTCAAAACACATTTCGGCTAAAAGTCTCCCGAAGCGGGCATTGATTCTGAAGTGGCTAACTGAAAATTTCCCAAAATCAGAATTTAATTAGGCACGAAATTGTATTCGATATTAACTATTTCACAAGCATAAGAAAACGGCTTTCAGTTTCATAGCAGGGGTTTCAGAAGGATCTGTGAATCTATTACAACTTTACGATCTTTTCGATAGGGAACTCGAATGAGGAAGCAGTCGCGAACGGGAACGTTGAACGTTGGCCTTGTACTTTTATTTTGATGTTGACTATCTAACTTGCAAATCTTGTGAACTTCTATTGCCGCCAGAGTTCAGCGACAGTGGTGCAGTTCAATGACATTTGTCAAAGATTCAATATTAGTCCGCCAGGAAGCTCTGCGCAGAGCGTTCAACCACAGAATGAAGAACAGCGAGTGCAGCAAGACTCCGCCCATGGTGTGTGATCAGTCTTCAAGACGCAGCAATCGCTAATGAAGTGCAAGTTCGCATTCCAGAAGAATAATCACATTGTATGTGCCCGCTGTGGAGTATAATCTCCTACAATTTTCAACATGGTACGCACAATCGTTTGAACCGTGTATCTTTTCCGCTGCTTCCCTCATGAACGATTTCTGAGCAATTTGCTAACCTCAATCTGCCTAATAGTCTTGAAGAATGTGGAAGAACGTAGGCTTTGTGACGCATCAGGCAAGCGGATGTCCGAGGCTTTTTCAAGAAGTAGTCGTGAAAGGTCTTGTGAGCAATATGGCTACCAGTTTGAGCGATTCCTATGTCTACATAAGACATTACAGAGTTAAAGGCAGCAGATAAGCTCGGTAATGGCATCGATTTAATGACATAAATCGAAGGTCTGAAGCTGGTAGTATGGGGAACTAACGAAAAAAACCGGCGAAACTTCATTCAAATACAGGAATAACGGCTGATTTACTTATAGGGTAAAAATGAACGAGTTATGCCCGGGCGCATGAAATACCAAATGCTAATAATAAAACTTTGAGATAGCGAAGCCGATAGATTACAGCCTGTATTAGAACGCTCACCTCGCTGGAAGCTTCAAAAACCAGCCGAAGCGACCGCATTCGTATATTGAGGGGCGGGGTTGACGAAATTTTTTGTGGTGCATTGATCAAATTTAGTACTTTTGACTCGTTTCTGACGCTTCCTACGGTGTGAGCGCTCTACTAGGGGGCCATACGACCCTAGTAAAGTAGTTATCTCAACAACATTTTCGGGTGTGTCTGCTGCCCTTAACTTAGTTCTCTCAACTTCGTTCCCGCCTTCCCGGTGCGAAAAAACTGCATTCTGGGCCACCCAGACACTCAAAATCGGGGCCAGATCTCGTTTGGGGCGACCCGCTAACCCCTTCCGGGCGACCGGCAACCCCTCGATTGTTACCAGCCCCCGGATGACGAAATTCGCCTACCCGGTGCAGCAAATTGCGTGTGAATGTATGTTACGGACGATTAATCTACAATGTACAAATTTTTTCGCGACCCGATTCACCATTTCGGGCGACCCGGACGAGCAGCGATGGGTCGCCCGGTACCAGGTTCTGAGTTACTAAGCCTGATCTAAAGGAACCGATTCACTTGAACGTGTTGATCATGCAAGGTGCTCGACCCTTAATTAAGGGCACAGTACACCCTCAGATATGAATTCTGAGATCTTCATGTATTGTGTAGTAGACCCCTCCTATATAACATGTGCCAAGTGCGAGCCCTTAATTCCTCCAATTAAGCGAGATATAAGCGACCACCACGGGTCCGACCCCCTCCAGCCACCACAACAGGCCCGACCCCTTCCTGATTTTCGATCTCAATAGCGGCTAGATGGATGCATGAATTTCAACCGCATCATCGTTCTTCACTCCCATGCCGGCCTATCTCCACATCCGTTTTTGCCTCTCTTGCAGCGAATGCGAGTGAAGAAAAATACAAGCCTAACAAGAAGACCACTGGCCCAGCAAATTTTCGTCCACAAAATACAGGCATTTTCAAAGAGCCATATCTTCGTTCATACGGGGTCTTGAACGATTTCAGAGATACCATTGTGATCAGAGTGTACCCCTCTATAATACAAGGATGAAACCTGAAAAATCGCTCCAGCCGCGAAGCGGCTGGAGAGGTTTGGTTTTGCCCGGGACTTGTGATCACTTAGAATTCTGTAAAGTGGTTAATAAAACCTGTTAAACAAATTCTCCAGAGATTTCCATCGGGATATAGGTGAGAGGGTCCAGGAGGCACATGCTGGCAAAATTTGAGCCAAATCGGTTCAAAACTAACAAAGTTAGATCGGCGAGTCCTTATCAAAAATTCTTGTTGTGCGTGTAACTTGTTGCTGCTTCCTGCTTCCTGCTTCCTGCTTCGCGCAAAGTGACTAACAAGTTTATTACTTACTGTTTAACATTAACTATTTCACTTATTACTGCTTATCATATCAAGTGATATTATCAGTCGGTAGATCAAATCGCTAAAACACGTTGTAGGCTGTACTTTTCGATGGGAAGGGACTAAGAAAGTGACTAACAAGTTTGTTGCTTACTGTTTAACAATAACTACTTCACTTATTACTGCTTATCATATCAAGTGATATTATCAGTTGGTAGATCAATTCGCTAAAACACGTTGTAGGCTGTACTTTTCGATGGGAAGGGACTAGGAAAGTGACTAACAAGTTTGCTGCTTACTGTTTAACATTAGCTACTTCACTTATTACTGCTTATCATATCAAGTGATATTATCAGTTGGTAGATCAAATCGCTAAAACACGTTGCAGGCTGTACTTTTCGATGGGAAGGGACTTGGAAAGTGACTAACAAGTTTGTTACTTACTGTTTAACATTAACTGCTTCACTTATTACTGCTTATCATACCAAGTGATATTATCAGTCGGTAGATCAAATCGCTAAAACACGTTGCAGGCTGTACTTTTCGATGGGAAGGGACGAGGAAAGTGACTAACAAGTTCATTACTTACTGTTTAACATTAACTGCTTCACTTATTACTGCGTATCATACCAAGTGATATTATCAGTCGGTAGATCAAATCGCTAAAACGCGTTGTAGGCTGTACTTTTCGATGGGAAGGGACCAGGAAAGTGACTAACAAGTTTGTTACTTACTGTTTAACATTAACTACTTCACTTATTACTGCTTATCATATCAAGTGATATTATCAGTTGGTAGATCAAATCACTAAAACACGTTGTAGGCTGTACTTTTCGATGGGAGGGGACTAGGAAAGTGACTAACAAGTTTGTTACTTACTGTTTAACATTAACTACTTCACTTATTACTGCTTATTATATCAAGTGATATTATCAGTTGCCAGATCAAATCGCTAAAACACGTTGCAGGATGTACTTTTCGATGGGAAGGGACAAGGAAAGTGACTAACAAGTTTGTTTAGTTACTGTTTAACATTAACTACTTCACTTATTACTGCTTATCATATCAAGTGATATTATCAGTCGGTAGATCAAATCGCTAAAACGCGTTGTAGGCTGTACTTTTCGATGGGAAGGGACCAGGAAAGTGACTAACAAGTTTGTTACTTACTGTTTAACATTAACTACTTCACTTATTACTGCTTATCATATCAAGTGATATTATCAGTTGGTAGATCAAATCACTAAAACACGTTGTAGGCTGTACTTTTCGATGGGAGGGGACTAGGAAAGTGACTAACAAGTTTGTTACTTACTGTTTAACATTAACTACTTCACTTATTACTGCTTATTATATCAAGTGATATTATCAGTTGCCAGATCAAATCGCTAAAACACGTTGCAGGCTGTACTTTTCGATGGGAAGGGACTAGGAAAGTGACTAACAAGTTTGTTTTAGTTACTGTTTAACATTAACTGCTTCACTTATTACTGCTTTATCATATCAAGTGATATTATCAGTCGGTAGATCGAATCGCTAAAACACGTTGCAGGATGTACTTTTCGATGGGAAGGGACAAGGAAAGTGACTAACAAGTTTGTTTAGTTACTGTTTAACATTAACTGCTTCACTTATTACTGCTTATCATATCAAGTGATATTATCAGTCGTTAGATCAAATCGCTAAAACACGTTGCAGGATGTACTTTTCGATGGGAAGGGACAAGGAAAGTGACTAACAAGTTTGTTTAGTTACTGTTTAACATTAACTACTTCACTTATTACTGCTTATCATATCAAGTGATATTATCAGTTGCCAGATCAAATCGCTAAAACACGTTGCAGGCTGTACTTTTCGATGGGAAGGGACGAGGAAAGTGACTAACAAGTTCATTACTTACTGTTTAACATTAACTGCTTCACTTATTACTGCTTATCATACCAAGTGATATTATCAGTCGGTAGATCAAATCGCTAAAACGCGTTGTAGGCTGTACTTTTCGATGGGAAGGGACCAGGAAAGTGACTAACAAGTTTGTTACTTACTGTTTAACATTAACTACTTCACTTATTACTGCTTATCATATCAAGTGATATTATCAGTTGGTAGATCAAATCACTAAAACACGTTGTAGGCTGTACTTTTCGATGGGAGGGGACTAGGAAAGTGACTAACAAGTTTGTTACTTACTGTTTAACATTAACTACTTCACTTATTACTGCTTATTATATCAAGTGATATTATCAGTTGCCAGATCAAATCGCTAAAACACGTTGCAGGATGTACTTTTCGATGGGAAGGGACAAGGAAAGTGACTAACAAGTTTGTTTAGTTACTGTTTAACATTAACTACTTCACTTATTACTGCTTATCATATCAAGTGATATTATCAGTCAGTAGATCAAATCGCTAAAACGCGTTGTAGGCTGTACTTTTCGATGGGAAGGGACCAGGAAAGTGACTAACAAGTTTGTTACTTACTGTTTAACATTAACTACTTCACTTATTACTGCTTATCATATCAAGTGATATTATCAGTTGGTAGATCAAATCACTAAAACACGTTGTAGGCTGTACTTTTCGATGGGAGGGGACTAGGAAAGTGACTAACAAGTTTGTTACTTACTGTTTAACATTAACTACTTCACTTACTACTGCTTATTATATCAAGTGATTTTATCAGGTGCCAGATCAAATCGCTAAAACACGTTGCAGGCTGTACTTTTCGATGGAAGGGACTAGGAAAGTGACTAACAAGTTTGTTTAGTTACTGTTTAACATTAACTGCTTCACTTATTACTGCTTATCATATCAAGTGATATTATCAGTCGGTAGATCGAATCGCTAAAACACGTTGCAGGATGTACTTTTCGATGGGAAGGGACAAGGAAAGTGACTAACAAGTTTGTTTAGTTACTGTTTAACATTAACTGCTTCACTTATTACTGCTTATCATATCAAGTGATATTATCAGTCGTTAGATCAAATCGCTAAAACACGTTGCAGGATGTACTTTTCGATGGGAAGGGACAAGGAAAGTGACTAACAAGTTTGTTTAGTTACTGTTTAACATTAACTACTTCACTTATTACTGCTTATCATATCAAGTGATATTATCAGTTGCCAGATCAAATCGCTAAAACACGTTGCAGGCTGTACTTTTCGATGGGAAGGGACTAGGAAAGTGACTAACAAGTTTGTTTAGTTACTGTTTAACATTAACTACTTCACTTATTACTGCTTATCATATCAAGTGATATTATCAGTTGGTAGATCAAATCGCTAAAACACGTTGTAGGCCGTACTTTTCGATGGGAGGGGACTAGGAAAGTGACTAACAAGTTTGTTACTTACTGTTTAACATTAACTACTTCACTTATTACTGCTTATTATATCAAGTGATATTATCAGTTGCCAGATCAAATCGCTAAAACACGTTGCAGGCTGTACTTTTCGATGGGAAGGACTAGGAAAGTGACTAACAAGTTTGTTACTTACTGTTTAACATTAACTACTTCACTTATTACTGCTTATTATATCAAGTGATATTATCAGTTGCCAGATCAAATCGCTAAAACACGTTGCAGGCTGTACTTTTCGATGGGAAGGGACTAGGAAAGTGACTAACAAGTTTGTTTAGTTACTGTTTAACATTAACTACTTCACTTATTACTGCTTATCATATCAAGTGATATTATCAGTTGGTAGATCAAATCGCTAAAACACGTTGTAGGCTGTACTTTTCGATGGGAGGGGACTAGGAAAGTGACTAACAAGTTTGTTACTTACTGTTTAACATTAACTACTTCACTTATTACTGCTTATCATATCAAGTGATATTATCAGTTGGTAGATCAAATCGCTAAAACACGTTGTAGGCTGTACTTTTCGATGGGAGGGGACTAGGAAAGTGACTAACAAGTTTGTTACTTACTGTTTAACATTAACTACTTCACTTATTACTGCTTATCATATCAAGTGATATTATCAGTTGGTAGATCAAATCGCTAAAACACGTTGTAGGCTGTACTTTTCGATGGGAAGGGACTAGGAAAGTGACTAACAAGTTTGTTTAGTTACTGTTTAACATTAACTACTTCACTTATTACTGCTTATCATATCAAGTGATATTATCAGTCGGTAGATCAAATCGCTAAAACGCGTTGTAGGCTGTACTTTTCGATGGGAAGGGACCAGGAAAGTGACTAACAAGTTTGTTACTTACTGTTTAACATTAACTACTTCACTTATTACTGCTTATCATATCAAGTGATATTATCAGTTGGTAGATCAAATCACTAAAACACGTTGTAGGCTGTACTTTTCGATGGGAGGGGACTAGGAAAGTGACTAACAAGTTTGTTACTTACTGTTTAACATTAACTACTTCACTTATTACTGCTTATTATATCAAGTGATATTATCAGTTGCCAGATCAAATCGCTAAAACACGTTGCAGGCTGTACTTTTCGATGGGAAGGGACTAGGAAAGTGACTAACAAGTTTGTTTAGTTACTGTTTAACATTAACTGCTTCACTTATTACTGCTTATCATATCAAGTGATATTATCAGTCGGTAGATCGAATCGCTAAAACACGTTGCAGGATGTACTTTTCGATGGGAAGGGACAAGGAAAGTGACTAACAAGTTTGTTTAGTTACTGTTTAACATTAACTGCTTCACTTATTACTGCTTATCATATCAAGTGATATTATCAGTCGTTAGATCAAATCGCTAGAACACGTTGCAGGATGTACTTTTCGATGGGAAGGGACAAGGAAAGTGACTAACAAGTTTGTTTAGTTACTGTTTAACATTAACTACTTCACTTATTACTGCTTATCATATCAAGTGATATTATCAGTTGCCAGATCAAATCGCTAAAACACGTTGCAGGCTGTACTTTTCGATGGGAAGGGACGAGGAAAGTGACTAACAAGTTCATTACTTACTGTTTAACATTAACTGCTTCACTTATTACTGCTTATCATACCAAGTGATATTATCAGTCGGTAGATCAAATCGCTAAAACGCGTTGTAGGCTGTACTTTTCGATGGGAAGGGACCAGGAAAGTGACTAACAAGTTTGTTACTTACTGTTTAACATTAACTACTTCACTTATTACTGCTTATCATATCAAGTGATATTATCAGTTGGTAGATCAAATCACTAAAACACGTTGTAGGCTGTACTTTTCGATGGGAGGGGACTAGGAAAGTGACTAACAAGTTTGTTACTTACTGTTTAACATTAACTACTTCACTTATTACTGCTTATTATATCAAGTGATATTATCAGTTGCCAGATCAAATCGCTAAAACACGTTGCAGGATGTACTTTTCGATGGGAAGGGACAAGGAAAGTGACTAACAAGTTTGTTTAGTTACTGTTTAACATTAACTACTTCACTTATTACTGCTTATCATATCAGAGTGATATTATCAGTCGGTAGATCAAATCGCTAAAACGCGTTGTAGGCTGTACTTTTCGATGGGAAGGGACCAGGAAAGTGACTAACAAGTTTGTTACTTACTGTTTAACATTAACTACTTCACTTATTACTGCTTATCATATCAAGTGATATTATCAGTTGGTAGATCAAATCACTAAAACACGTTGTAGGCTGTACTTTTCGATGGGAGGGGACTAGGAAAGTGACTAACAAGTTTGTTACTTACTGTTTAACATTAACTACTTCACTTATTACTGCTTATTATATCAAGTGATATTATCAGTTGCCAGATCAAATCGCTAAAACACGTTGCAGGCTGTACTTTTCGATGGGAAGGACTAGGAAAGTGACTAACAAGTTTGTTTAGTTACTGTTTAACATTAACTGCTTCACTTATTACTGCTTATCATATCAAGTGATATTATCAGTCGGTAGATCGAATCGCTAAAACACGTTGCAGGATGTACTTTTCGATGGGAAGGACAAGGAAAGTGACTAACAAGTTTGTTTAGTTACTGTTTAACATTAACTGCTTCACTTATTACTGCTTATCATATCAAGTGATATTATCAGTCGTTAGATCAAATCGCTAAAACACGTTGCAGGATGTACTTTTCGATGGGAAGGGACAAGGAAAGTGACTAACAAGTTTGTTTAGTTACTGTTTAACATTAACTACTTCACTTATTACTGCTTATCATATCAAGTGATATTATCAGTTGCCAGATCAAATCGCTAAAACACGTTGCAGGCTGTACTTTTCGATGGGAAGGGACTAGGAAAGTGACTAACAAGTTTGTTTAGTTACTGTTTAACATTAACTACTTCACTTATTACTGCTTATCATATCAAGTGATATTATCAGTTGGTAGATCAAATCGCTAAAACACGTTGTAGGCCGTACTTTTCGATGGGAGGGGACTAGGAAAGTGACTAACAAGTTTGTTACTTACTGTTTAACATTAACTACTTCACTTATTACTGCTTATTATATCAAGTGATATTATCAGTTGCCAGATCAAATCGCTAAAACACGTTGCAGGCTGTACTTTTCGATGGGAAGGGACTAGGAAAGTGACTAACAAGTTTGTTACTTACTGTTTAACATTAACTACTTCACTTATTACTGCTTATTATATCAAGTGATATTATCAGTTGCCAGATCAAATCGCTAAAACACGTTGCAGGCTGTACTTTTCGATGGGAAGGGACTAGGAAAGTGACTAACAAGTTTGTTTAGTTACTGTTTAACATTAACTACTTCACTTATTACTGCTTATCATATCAAGTGATATTATCAGTTGGTAGATCAAATCGCTAAAACACGTTGTAGGCTGTACTTTTCGATGGGAGGGGACTAGGAAAGTGACTAACAAGTTTGTTACTTACTGTTTAACATTAAGTACTTCACTTATTACTGCTTATCATATCAAGTGATATTATCAGTTGGTAGATCAAATCGCTAAAGCACGTTGTAGGATGTTTTTTCGATGGGAGGGACTAGGAAAGTGACTAACAAGTTTGTTACTTACTGTTTAACATTAAGTACTTCACTTATTACTGCTTATCATATCAAGTGATATTATCAGTTGGTAGATCAAATCGCTAAAACACGTTGTAGGCTGTACTTTTCGATGGGAAGGGACTAGGAAAGTGACTAACAAATTTGATACTTTCTGATGACGTCATCAAAGTGCATGGGGCATCTAATGATGTCATCAGGACGTCGTGCCATGTACACAGGGCATCTGGTGACGTCATCAGGACGTCGTGCCAAGTACTCAGGGCATCTGATGACGTCATCAGGATGTCATGTAAGGTACATAGGACATTTGATGATGTCATCAGAATGTCGTGTAAAGTACACACGGCATCTGATGACGTCATCATGATGTCGTGTAAAGTACATAGAGCATTTTATGACGTCATCAGGACGTCGTAAAGTGAGTCGCGCGTCACTTGTAGCGTGCGGAACAAGTCGATTTCTTACTGATTATCATATCAATCCGTCCTATTGGAAAAATATTGAAGATTTTTCAGAGATATCACTTCGTAATATCAAGAAAAAGTGAACAATTCTATCAAAAAGGGGTCTTCCAAGCGAAAGAGGTTTGGTTGGCGTCAGAAACGTTCCAACAAAAAAGGAACAATAGGCAAGTAGGATGAGGAGAGTCTACAAAAATTGAACAA
Organism: Aplectana chamaeleonis; assembly: GCA_029168955.1. Classification (NCBI taxonomy): domain Eukaryota; kingdom Metazoa; phylum Nematoda; class Chromadorea; order Rhabditida; family Cosmocercidae; genus Aplectana; species Aplectana chamaeleonis. Next base: position 7,100 of record JAPDOI010000847.1, on the reverse strand, counting down.
TATTTTCTGAGACTGATTTTCTTGGCCGATACTTCTTAACAGCGAAAACAAACCGTTGTGGCGTTTCACGAGGAAGAGTTTAGTGTCTTTCGGGGAAAAAGTTAGTGTCTTTCGGGTAAAAGACCTCTATTCGTTGACGAGATTATAAGGAAATACTCTTATTCGATGCTGTACTTTGAGTTCGCTTCTCGTAGCAGCTGGAGCTAGCCGTCTGTGTACGTAAAGTTGGCATAATTTTCTCTTCTAATGATAACTAATAGGTTCACATAAATATACATTTGTATCGTTGCTCGCACAATCGGAGTCTATTTGGAACCACAAAGTGCTTGCGTGTGGTACACCGCAATGGGTTGTTTTCGCTATTAAGAAGCTTCGGCCAAGAAAATCAGTCTCAGAAAATATTGTTCACTTTTTGTAGACTCTCCTCATCCTACTTGCCTATTGTTCCCTTTTTGTTGGAACGTTTCTGACGCCAACCAAACCTCTTTCGCTTGGAAGATCCCTTTTTGATAGATAATATTTTGGGTTTTATTTGCCTTTAAAGGCATAGGACACTCGAAAAATTATTTTTCAGATTTTAGGGTTATCTTGGAGAGAACCACGCGCTTGTCGCAACGGTGTCTTCGAGATAGATCAAGGTCACCTACAAGTTATTGCTTCTTGAAACTGGCTATAGTTTGAAGGCGAAAATTTTTTGGATGAGTTGTCTCAGGGCTCTATTTCTCTTCATTCGCAGCCGCTGCGCGAGAGCGAATCATGGTGAAGAAACAGATCGGCATTGGAGTGAAGAACGGATACGCGGTTGAAATTTTACCATCCATCACCTAGCCGCTATTGAGTTCAAAAATTTGGTCAGGGGTGTGGCCCGAAGAGTTGAGTGGACGGATCACGTGGTGGTCGCTTAGATCTCGCTTATTTGGAGGAATTGAGATTTCGCCCTTGGCAAGTATTATAGAGGAGGGGTTCACTACACATTTACATGAAAAACATGAAATTTAGGTCCGAGGGTGTACTTTTCCTTTAAAGGCACTGCTCAACGTTTCATAGAATGAGAAATCGGGGAAGTTTTGATATAATGCTCTAGCAGCTGTATACAGCAACCCTGAAAATTTGGAAATCTCTAATATCTCAACAGCGGAACCAATACACTATAATTTGGGGAAAAATTCAATAAAAATAACACAACAAACCTTAAAGATAGAAAGGCTAGATCTATGTAAAACAGCGACATCCACTGATGCTGCTTGCACTAGGCATCTTATGCAACGGATCTCATTCAGCATGGCCAACGAATTTCACCTGAGGCAACGGCAGCTGAACCCTCTCACTCCCCTAGGTTCGAAGCATACAGTGAGTACTATTGAGAGCCACGTAAAAACAAACTTTTTTGTTAAAGGGCTTCGAGGTTGACGAATATTCTGAGTTATAGAATAGCACCAAAAACACGTTGAAACGCAATCAACAAGAGATCTGTACAATTTGGTACATCAATTGCGGCTATGGGTGTGGATGCTCCCCTTGAACGTCATCTCTTCCTGAGAGAGCAATAGAGAGAAGTTTAAAAGCAGTGTTCACGATAAATCTTGTTTTTAAGTTCTCAGTGTGAAACACTTAGCTGGCGTTAGCCATAAAGAACTGTATCAACCTCGTGTTCGAATCCAACGTCATCAAACAACTGTAGTATTATTATGCCGAGGTTTATGGAGAGTCGCACATGGGGACTACGCTGTCAGATGCTGGAGGGGATAGGGTCGAAGAAAGCATCGAAGACCGGCCAGAAATCGATAAAAACGACGTCGTAGTCAGGACTTCTTTATCCCAGTACGCCTGCCCTTATCCCGCTCCGCCCCTTCCTGACGAGCTTGCGGCGCCGCGAGCGTTTCGATGGCAAATTGCCAAGAAACTCCACTTTGTTGAGCCAGGTCGATTCGTGCACATTTCGCCATTAGCGCGAGCTTGCGGAAACTAGGGCCCCTAAGCTCGTCCACTCCCCGAATGTTAGAGACCGTTATTTTAGCTTATTCTGAGCCCTTTTCTTTGCTGTTTCTTATAAATTCGATAGATCACGACCGAACAACCCAATTTTTGAGTCAAACTCGAATATGACATTCATCGTCAACACTGTCTTCGAACACCACTGTATAATAAACGTCTAGTCGATTTGTGAGGAGAGAGGAGGAGGGGGGGGGGTGGGAGTTTGATATACGACGATTGCCGCCAATACAGCATGTTTTGTGCTTATTTCCAGGCTCGGCACACAAAAATCTCGTGGAAAGTACCGGAGCCCAACGCTTGTGAACTATGGGCTCAAAGAAAGGGCTAAAAGCTGTGCATAGCTAAAGGCAACAGAAAAGTGAATTTCGGTACTCAGCCTGGCGATACTGAACACCATAGACTTCGTTTCTGAGTTTCCTATGAAAAGGAGTTGTGATGGCTTCAAAACCAGGGGAACTTCAAGCGAACGGAGCGAAACGCTTTCTTAAAAGCAGCGTTCGAGCAGAAAAGCATGACCACATAAGTTTCTCCTCAATCCCTTTAACTAAGTCGAGGAAGTTGGCAAAGTTAGAGGCTTCAATGCTGCGTATCCATAGCATTATAGCTCCGTGAACATAGCTTTGTGGGCATCCGGCAGGTTGGGTCCTGGGTCGTTCATCTAGCAGGTTCAACAGAAGTTCTATGACAGGTGCAGAAGATTCAGCACCGCATATTCTTATATTCGTATTCCTGAACTCACAAGATCCCATCAGCCAACCATGAAGTTCAAAAGCTTGCTATTTTTGGAGAGTTTCTGACAGTAGAGAAGCAAAAAAAGAAATACCTTTCATAAGAAGTTTGAGGAGCAAAACTATTTCCGAGGTTTGTGTGTTACCCCAGACATAAGTTAAAGGCAGTGTTCACGATAAAAATCGTTTTTCTGTTTTTCCGCCTATCTTGAGATCGGCCCCATGCTGATTCCAATGATGTCTTTGAAATCGTGCAAGACCTTCTGGAAACGGAGTTATGGTCCCTCAAAAATTGAGCTAAGGAAACATGGTGGACGAGTTGTCCAAGGCTTGTAACTTGCGTCTTTCGCAGCCGATGTATGCGAGCTGACCTCAGTAAAGAGAGAAGTTGAGAATGAAGGGAGGAACGGGACTAATGATTGGAAATCATCGCTCATCTCACGATTTCGAGCATTCATTTGTTCACGTCGGTGGACGTGTAATGCGCTTTTGAGGTTTGCCTTGCGCTCGAATTGGCAACTTCGGGCTTTTCCTGGCTCGTTTTTATGCGTTCTTTCGACGTCAACGTTACAGTGTGCTCCTCCACTGCCTATTCCTGGTGTACACTGGAACACAGTTTTTATCGTGAACATTGCCTTTAAGCGTGAGGGGTGGGAGTTGAATGTTACAGAGCTTCCGAACTAATTTTTCTTGAGAATTTGAGAGTTTCTTAGAGTCGTTGTGCTATATTTTACTGCCTAGGACTATGTACCCAAAAAAAGCGCGCGAAAGGAGGGCAAACAGTTGTCCTTCTGTAGTCCCCCCAGGTCTTCTATAGCCTCTCCGTGTCTCAACCCGGTAGACATTGCATCAACAGAATTATCAACACCATTGCGGCATCACGTCGAGCGGATTCCTCTTAAAGGCATCGTTCGCGATGAAATTCGTTTTTGGGTTTTCAATTTATAGTGGAAGCTCTAGTACCCTACACAGCAGCCACTTTAGAAGAACAGCGAAAATGTTACCTAAAACCGCTTTTCCAGACCCATTTCTCCTTGTTTTCAGATCGCATTCAACCAATCGATGCAAGAGAAAGGAAGAGTTAATTACTACGAGTCGCTGTGTTGACCCATGATCTCCCGATCAAATCTCGTTCATCTTTCTTTCAGCTGATTTTCAAGGGAGAAAAGGTTGACCGATATGTGCGGAAAAGGCTTTCATGATGTAATCATATGATATTATTCATCAACTTCCACTCATTTGTATTAAATCACTTGTTGATCAATTTAGTTCTTTTCTCATTTGGTGAACGGGCTGAACAGATGATCGACCCTAAGGCCAACCCACGAACCCAGAAAAACGCTTTCAATTGAAAAAACTTAATTTCGGTTCAATTTTAAGACTGTAGGCTTCGTGAATGACCTCATCAAGGCCCACTTGAATGATATAACACGAAAACAGAAATTTGGTCCTCAGCGCGCACGAATCCTTTAAACAGGCAGTAGCGACCGTTCATCCATAGCCTTTACCGCTTTGAGTACCCAGGAGGTTTAGACGTCGAAGCATGATGAAACTCGTAGAGCACCTCCGCTGGCAAATTAGTGTAATGGAACACGTATGGATTAACAGTCGCTGCTGTCTGCTTAGGTTTTCTCCGTCGAGCGAGGTCTATGCAGGCGCATGGACCACCTAGGTGGGATTACGTACGACCTATGTAGTTGGGACTGCGGAAGACCTAGTGGGGACTACGTCGGACTATCGTCCAACTATGACAAGGGCCTTAGGGTGTCGGCACGTTCGATGATCGCAAGGCGAGGGCTGGAGAGCACTGCTGAATCGTTTCGGGGTTGGTTGGTGATGTTAAAAGGTTGTTCTTCAGTAAGGAGCAGATTCGATCATGAGCTGTTGAATCCGTTCCCGGACCTGAATCTCAAACTATATCCTAAACTTAAAATCTTAACTTCTGTGAGAATTCGTAACTCCAGTTGTTCATGCCTTCGAGATCGGGGTTGTAGAAATAATCGTCCTTTACGGATGTTTGCTCTCAGACAATCTGTATTTACTTGCTCACTCATAATCTCACATGATTTGTTGTGAGCGGTCAGTCGTAAATGCGTCACTCCCTCAGCAAACTCAATTCGCAGTTGGAAGAAACACTCTAGGTGTGATAGCCTTATGAATACGAGCTCAAACACCGATATTCACGACTCCGGCTTCAACTACGAGTTGTGGACATCAGTTGAAAGTCTGAGTTCACAGCAAGAAAGTGCATCCACGGTCAGCAGCATCGCCTTTGCGCTCCCTGGCCTGCCATCGCGCAATTGCACTTTCAATCGCTGACCTCACTCGTGAATGAGAAAATCAAGTGGGTGGAGAACGAGAACCAGCCAGCGCCAGTGCCAACATCGACGAAACGCTTCTCCATCCGCGCTACTGACGTCAAAATTCGATTCCTCCCTTTCATTCGATCAATGGTTTTGCAACAGTAATACGCTCCTTCATAAATTTTCATATGAGCCCTCCTGCCTGTATGTTGATCAAGTTCACAGCGCGGGTGGGGCTTAGCAGCACACGTGCCGCGCAGAAGGGAAAACCGCTGCGTTTACAACGTCGTTGGAGCGCAATACCCGAGCGGCAACTAGTTTTTTGGGGCCCACGGTAAGCGCGCTCCAACAGCGACGTGAGCTGTTTTCTGTCGTGCGCGTCACGTGTGCCACCAGATGTGTTCCTTTGTCCCACCCGCGCTGTGAATTCGATCAACATCCCCTTCCTTCCCGCCAAGGAGCGGAAATAGCCGAACATCATACTTAACTAAGAGAGAAAGAAAAAGGTATATCTCAAAATTATCGTGACTTTGCGAAAAGCAGTGCTATCTTCGGAGAGTTTTAAGATAAAGTACAAGATGGGTAAGGCTTCTGAGACGGAGGTAAACCTGCTGCGTTTCAAAAAGTAAACAAGTGATTATAAAAAAATCGTGTGGAAACATTTTGAAAAGGATGACTTGGCCAGCTACCCTTCCAGATGGATTTTCTTCCATTGTGACGCTTTCAGCTGTGAGAAATTAGGCTGTAGTGGTCTGTATTTTCATAAATACTCTATAAGCATTGACTAGCTCGGCATATTGAAGAAGCTCAATAATGAGTCATTCCGGAACAGTTATTTTGTACATGGCGACCGAACGCAGGAGACAACTGGGCAATGGGTATGTATAACTTTCTAGCTCGGCCATCGAAGCATTCCGAACAGGCCCTATGCTGAAGGCGTCGCGTGACTTCTGCAGTTTTCTCGTTTGGTCAGCTATAATCAGGGTCCTCTTTGAGCGTGAAGTTTTTCTTAGTCCTCACATGAACCATGATTGGTAGGTGTTATATGGTATTGTACGTGGAAATAGAGTTTCTTCGTAGAATTCAGCCAAGTGGATGGTCGGGGCTACGGAAGCAGACCGTCGCACGCGATTGAAACCACGCTGGCCGGTGGAATCGCGAATGCCACAAGGCCCGCCGCAACGATCGCGCCTCGTCCATTCATTACACTAAACTTGACGAATAAATAGTTCATCTGTGTAACTCGTAGAAGACTTATATAGTCAATTGAGCGTAACATTTATCGTAAGGGTTTCTTATCGAATCACAGGTACGCGGTGCAAAGAAGAGACACGCTGTTACACTGGGCAAGACTCGATTTGGGCTACCATGATTTTACCCTCAATCATCTAAACAGGATAAAATTAAAGGCAGTGTTCACGATGATCATCCTCGTTGACTTTCCACAGTAAAATGATAGGGGAGAAGGATCCTAGGCTCCCAGTGCCGAAGGAACGGTAGAAAAAGAGCCAGGAATGGCAAAATAACGGCTGCAAACAAGCGTTTTGGTGCCCCAGACACGCCCCGTGCCCCAGATCCGCCCCTTGAAAGTAACAAATGAAGACTCAGATTATAGAAATGATCAAGTGAAGGAAGTGCTGATAAGTGAGCTGTTTGCTTCATTGCACTGATAGGTATCATCCTTCTAGCGGTCAATTCCTCCACGCTCAAAAATCAACGTAAACAAGGGAGCGCCTATTTTGGCTCGGAAACGCGTCTTTTGTGTCCTTTTTGAGCATGCATTGCTATATAGGGCACCAGACCTTCCGTAAACCGTGGAGATATCGGAAGTGAAATTTATCGTGAACACTGCCTTTAAGTTAGACAGATTGATCAAGTTGGGTTAGGTGACGCATCGCGTGCTGCGCTGGTCCGTCTGGGAGAGCACAGCTACATTATTTTCACGATTCGATTCAGCCTGGAACCGAGCTCTTTCTGCGAAGAACCAGCTGACGAAATTTATGGCGTGCCAAAAAGGTAAGAAGCACGATAGAATTTGCTCTCACAGAGATCCCATATTTTTGTTCAACGATGA